>CAUYSK010014830.1:0-17464 GCA_963575035.1 Avahi laniger | reverse complement strand
TTTTATTTTTATTACCTAGAATTGTTTTTGCTATGCGGGGTCTTCTCTGGTTCCATACGAAACGTAAAATTAATTTTTCTACATCTGTGAAGAATGATGTTGGTATTTTAATAGGGATTGCATTGAATCTGTAGATCACTTTGGGTAGTATAGCTATTTTAACAATGTTGATTCTGCCAATCCACGAGCATGGTATAATGGCCAAAAAAAATATGAAAAAATGCTCAACATCTCTAATCATCAGGGAAATGCAAATCAAAACCACAATGAGATATCATTTATCTCCAGTGAGACTGGCCTTTATCAAAAAGACCCAAAACAACAAATGTTGGCATGGATGCGGAGAGGTAGGAAGACTCATACACTGCTGGTGGGACTGCAAATTAGTGCAACTTCTGTGGAAAACAATATGGAGATACCTCAATGAGATACAAGTAGAATTACCATCTGACCCAGCAATCCCGTTACTGGGCATCTACCCAATAGAGCAAAAGTCGCTCTATGAAAAAGACATCTGCACTCGAATGTTCATAGCAGCACAATTCACAATTGCAAAGATGTGGAAACAGCCCAAGTCCATCAATACATGAGTGGATTAATAAACTGTGGTATATGTTCAAGATTCTTGATGAATATCTGGATGGGCCATCTGAATAGTCCAAATGAACAGAAAAGGACTATAAATGTTGCATATCAATTGAAGGCCAAGGTTATTAAGGGACCTTAGTGCCATCTTCATGTCTTTAATTTCTATAGTCATTTCAGAAGCTGTATACGGATATGACAGCTAAAGAGATGAAGAAGTGTAGATCCCTTAATTATTGCTTGGAGAGCAGCCACTTGATTGGGGAATAAAACATATTCATGGATATTAGAATTTTCCTGAATGAGTAATAAAATTGCATTATATTAAGCTATTATTATAATATTTGGGAAACTACCTTTTACAGTCATTAATGCTTGTCCACCAAGCATGGCCTACAGTTGATCTCTGTGTCTTTTGCTTTTGGTGGGAAGTTCAGAACAAACCAAAGGAAGGAAAAATTGATAACGTCACAGTGTGTTCATCACTTGATCCAGCGTCACCTTTGCTCACAAGTCACCTTTCTCTACACTACCCTCTCTTTTTAGTTTGGAGATATCGCTACCTTCACTTGTCATCTCTTACTACATTTATTCTTATAAATTGTAATTTTATTGCAATCATGGTTCATGTCTTTTTTTAACTGCATTTTGACACTGTTTATGATTATAGAAATATAATGAACTTTTAAAGAAATGTCTCACATGAGACATTTTTTTAGACATTTTAAAGAAATGTCTCATATGAAACATTTTACTAAATCCCTTTTTAGTTTAGTACAATTTCTAATAATTGATCTGTAGATTTATTCTTTTTGCATAAATAATCATATCATTGGTCTTAGTTTTTTATACAAATACATAAATGCAAAATCACAGACATTTCTAAGCACCCTACATGCACCCTATCCATCCTCTTCAACTGTCATAAAAACATTTCAATTAGGTTAATCAGTAAAACTTTCATTGTAATGGCAATGTAAATGCTATTCACAAACAAAACATGTAGCCCGAAATAACTAATTTATCCTTTCACACAACTATTTGTCTTAACTGTAGTTAGTAGTTTTGTTTATTTATTGTTTGTTTAATTATATATATTTATCCCTAAATCATTTCCAGGATTTTCTAGTAAAGTAAATATTCTCAGTACACTCAAGAACGTCAAATTATTCTATGTCTTCTTCTTAGAGATCAAATTTATCTTCTTGGAGACATCTCAAGATTATCTTTTTGAACTTTTCCAATGTGGACTGGTTGCTTCTGGCCTGCTTTGAAGGCTGTATCCTTCTCTTTCTTCGTCACTACCCAGTTTGGCAGGGCCATTTACCCCATCTTTTCCTCAGAAGAAAATTATGGAAAGTAAATGATTTAAGAATTTGCATGCATAAATGTATTTATTCTACGATTATATTTCATTTATGTTTAGACTGGTAAAGACTATAAGATTTGAAATCATCTTCTCTCTGAAATTTGGGGAATTGTTTTAAAAATATTTCTTTGGCTTCCAGTATCATTATTGAGAAGTATAATGACAATCCATTAATATGTGTATGTGAATAAGTGTATGGGTGTTTTTTCCCCGGAAACTTTTGGAATCTTCAATTTGCTTCCAGTTTTTCTAATATTTCAGGATAATACATAGTTGTGCAAATCTATTTTTTTTCATCTGCTGACCACTATATAAACTCTTTAAATTTAAAAACGCTTCACTAAATTGTGATAAATTTTTCTGAGGTTTTTTGCTTGTTTGTTTGTTTTGCTATTAGTTCCTTGTATTGTTTTTTCCCCTTTTTTCTTGCTTTAAAAATATTAAATGGATATTTGGATCTTCTAGACTTCTAATTTTTTAAACCTATTTGCTCTGTATTATAGGAGGTAAAAAGTACTTTATCTGTAAATTATATTATTTAATTTTCAAATCTGGAATTATATTTTTAAAATATTTTCAAAGCTCTTTTTTAAAATTAGTATCACTAATTTCACTGAACATAATAAATACATTTTAGTTACTTGGAACATATTTTTATATTTTGAGAAATCTAAGGATCATTCTCATGAACACTTATTATTGCATTCTACATACCTGAAAGAAAGATTTTTATATAATGAAGGAAAACTTACAGAGTGCTTCTGTATTATGCCTCACTGAACTGGCAGAAGCCCAAATTTATAAAAACTTTATTTGGAATCTAGTAATTAAGATAACAAACAGGGATATTTTTTAATTCTAGCATGTAATATCCAAGCCTCTGTGATTTATAAGGGATCACTAGGCATAACAAAATCAATAGTACTTTTAACAGGACAGATGTTTTTCAAAATAATACTAAGAATGTAATTTTTGAATACTGAAGGACAAAGAGACAAAGACTGAGTATAGCATTCAGACGAAACAATCGCTATCAAGCAGCATAACAAATATAAATCATAAATAATAATAATATAACATTTACAGGAATTAAACATATTGTTGCACATTAATGTTCAGACATATTTTTAATGAAATTTAAAATGTTATACTCTCACGTATCTGAAATAGTTTTCCTGTAACAAAAAAATTCAAAAAATATTTCTTTCCTTTCCAGCTGAATGGGAAAAGTAACATAAATCAAAATGTCATCAGTGAACGGTAGCCCTGTAACACCAAGCCCATCTCAGTTTTCACAGTGCCTCAAGTAAGTAACACAGAAGAAGAGAGACAAAATTAAATCCCATGAGGTGCTGTATAAGAGCACTTACAGTAAATGGAGGAATACCCAATCTTGCCCTTGGGGATCCTGTCACTATAGGAGAAATTAAATCACTGCAGGTAGGAGTCCACCAAGCTTGACTTCTTATCTTACGGTCACTGGTGTACAGCATTCCTGACACTAGATGTCACATTATTCAACATGAGAAATTAATAAAAATAAATTTACTTTTCCCTAAAAATCAAATTCTTTTCCCACACATCCCTGGGTGAACATTGTTGCTTTCTTTATAAACTTATTTCCAAGTAATGTCTACAGATAAGCCTTTAAGTCTAGGGTCGAATATATAAATCTGAGTATGAACATTTGAAAAGAAAAATTTAAAAACAGTTTAAGAAAATAAAGTCTCTAGAAAAATGAGGTAATATCGTGCTTTTTGTATTAGTAGCATGTTTTACTTCCATATTAGATTTTTTTCTATAGAGATAATTTTAACCAAAATCATGTGTATGATTTGTCAGAGAAGGGCTACATAATATACGATTAATATGAAAGATGGATCAGGATGATAATTTAACTCATAAAAATATATGGCTGAAGAGACTTGGGGATTTCATTTTAAATAGTCTTGAGAAAAATTAAAGGAAAAATAAATACAGAGTTTAAAAATTCTCCAAGCTCAGATTCTCTGCAGAGAATATATATCATATATATATGTATTGTATATATAACATACAGATATATACACATAAATATATATTCACACACATATACATATAAGGTGATTATCAAGTAATTTATTCTGATTATTTCATTTTTGGAAGTGATTTTGCAATATACTTGTCATAAATTTCAGTTAAAAAAAGTAGAGCAAGTCTTTCAGGCCTCAGCTATATTTACTTGTTCCTGCAACTGATTTTTACTAAATTTATGAAAAACAGCTTACATTTTGTGTTCTCTTTTACTATGGGGAAGTTAAAACATAGAACTATTGCTATGTGTAAATACTATAAAACATTCTGAAAGAGTACAATTTGCCTTATTTAATTCCTATAAGATTATAAACTGCATTGATGGATTGAGCTACGAGGTGGAGGTGCATCTGGGGTGTCTGTAGGAGTCAGCACCACGGCAGAAGACATCAAGGCCCAAATCAAGAACTACAAGACTGCCCCCCCCCCCGTTTTTTTTTGAGACAGAGTCTCACTCTGCTGCCCGGGCTAGAGTGAGTGTCCTGGCGTCAGCCTAGCTCACAGCAACCTCAAACTCCTGGACTAAAACAATCCTTCTGCCTCAGCCTACAGGCATGTGCCACCATGCCTGGCTAATTTTTTCTGTACATATATTTTTTTAGTTGTCCAGATTATTTCTTTCTATTTTTTAGTAGAGATGGGGGTCTCACTCTTGCTCAGGCTGGTCTCAAACTCCTGACCTTGAGTGATCCACCCACCTCAGCCTCCTAGAGGGCTAGGATTACAAGCGTGAGCCACCGCAAGATTGTCCCTTTTGAGAGCCGCTTCCCCAACCAGAACCAGACCAGAAACTGCTGGCAGAACTACCTAGACTTCCACCGCTGCAAGAAGGCGTTAACTGCTAAAGGGGGTGATGTCTCTGTGTGTGAATGGTACCGGCGTGTGTACAAGTCCCTCTGCCCCGTATCCTGGGTCTCAGCCTGGGACGACCGCTGGGCAGAAGGTACGTTTCCTGAGAAGATCTGAACTGGCTGCACCCCACCTCTGTCCTTCTCCCAGGGTAGCAAAGGGAGACTTGGGTACATGGTGATCCCCCCTGGGACCCTGAATCATGACTTCAACTTCTAATAAAAACTAGTTGAAAAGTGTAAACTGTATTGATGTATTTTGTTATGATTCAATCTGGATATTATTATATCAAAATGAAGTTTGCTACAAAATATTTCTGAAGAATTTAGGAAGACTTTTCTGCCATATATATTTGTGGAAAATCCTCTGATGTTCAAACAATCAGGGAACAAAATGACTGTGAGTCCATGCCTTAAGAGCTTGAATGTAGACCAGATATTTTGTAACGATTTTTATTATTGAAATATTTGCAACATAAATTAATTGGCTATGGATTAAAAAAAAGGAAACGATATTTATATTTTTTTAAAACAGAAAGTAGTTGACTTCTTTTTGGAATGTTGAGGTTAAATGATTCTTCAATATCAGACCTATCTTGTTCAGTGGAGTGCCAGAATAAGTTAGTGGCTCACCCTAAGATGGTAGAGATATTTTTTATTTTTCATTTACTCAGGCCAGTGAGTTTTAAGAAAAGGAGAAACTTTATAATAAATTTATGTGAGAGGAAGAAATTTTTGTTCTAAATAGGAATAAATTAATAGGAAGAAACAGTTTTCCAATCAGAAAATACATGGAAAAGTAAGAAATATAGAAACATCAATATCATTTTGTATCAGGCTACATTCCAGAGGTATGCAAATATTTCATTTCTTTATGCAGTCAAGACAGAAAAAGAGGGAAAATATATTAAATGGGAATTTTTCAGTGATTGGAATTGAATTTCATTAAAGGAGTCTCTATAGTAAAGCTTAGATCCTATTTATGGTTTAAATATCGTTGGCCTGCTTAAGATACCTTTCCATATGTCATTAGAAAAGTTTTAATTTAGTTGAGAGGATGCCGATAATCTAAGTGTCCTTTTCTAGAAGCTTTAGATTGAGGACAGTTATTTCATCTGATCTACTGTGGTAGAATTCATACTTCTTACAGGAAGTGCTATAATATTCTAATTCAGTTCTGGTTGTAAGAAGATTTCAGTTTATGATTTGAAAAATAATGCAACAATTATATGATTCTCATATCAGAAAAATATATTTTACTAAAAGAAATGAGGAAATCTTATCAATCTAATTTTAGATGTATTAATAGAAAAATCAAGTATGTACATAAATACAAAAATGTCTTATCTGAAGACATTTTATTTTTTCCATTCTAGTTCATTAACTTTTTCAGTTTTCATTAGTTTTTCCATATATATACACATATACATATTATACACCCACATATATATGCACATAGGATGATATAGATATATATAATTACATATATATTTAGGTAGTATATATAATATCAAAGGAATTATCAACTTAATAAATAATCCCACAAAATTTATATATCAAGGATATGTTTTGACTCTCAGTAATTTTCAAAGATATTTGTGACTACATTTTCAAAAATATTGGACTTGAGAAGCATTTAATCTGGGCACTTTCTCTGGTTATATTTTTTTTCACTCATGCCATTTAGACTACAGATTGGCATGAATGACATATTCAAGTGATGAAAATAGGTTATTTTTATTTAAAATGTATTATTTTAATTTCCCCCATGAAGTATAGAGGTTGAAATTCCAGTGGTGAGGTGAGCCAGCCTAAAGATCACATTTTTGACAGGATGCTTATTAGCTCTGTGATATGGTTAAGTTACTCAAATTTTCTAAGTCTAAATCCTTACATGTTAAATAGGAAAAAACACTCATAAGTGTAGAAATTAAAAGAGATAGGGTTTGATGTGTATATTTATTAATAGATGCTCTTAGGTAAGAAAATCAGCAGTTTTCAAACTTTATTAATAGGGATCTATGTTTTCTATTCTTATGGCATAGGTCTGAGCTGAACAATTTTTAGGTATCACCTTTAAACCTACATATATATATATATTATATTTATATATATATATGTTAGCCTGCAGAGAACTCTGAAGAGGTTCAGCAGAGATAAATATTGCTATATTGGGGGAAAAAAGTATACTAGTATACTAGTTATTGGGGAAAAAAAGTATAACTAGTATACTAGTATACTAACTAGTATAACTAGTATAACTAAAAAAGTATATAGGTCTTTTGCACTAAGATGGTTCGGGTTGAATGATGTAATCTTTCCAGTCTTAAACACCACTTCTTTCTTAAGCTCAACTACTTAGATTATCTTTATTTATTTATTTATGGTTGTAAGTCATTAAGCCCTGTTTCTCCTGCTGCAGTTACATTTATTCCAAAACTAGATATTCTAGTTTATTTGCCTCTATATTTTATTGTTTCTCTTTTTATTTTTCAAATAATCAGTTCTTAATTTGTGTTGTTGGTACTGTTTACAACCTATAGACATAAATTTAAGTTTAGTGATCTTGTTTTATCTTTTGATTAAAATACTATTTTCTATTATTGGAGTTTTATCTTTTAAAATAATTTTACTAAAAAATGCTAGCGCATTATTTTGCAAGTCAAATTGAAAGATTTTTGTCTATGGTCAAGTAAAAGTGACTGGATTTATCCTCTCCTTACTTAAAAAAAAAAGAAAATTGGATGAACTATATGAAACACATTACAATCACTAATATTTCTAAAAACTGAAAAAAATATGTATTAGAAAGAATGTGGCACAACTGGACCTTTCAGGTTGAAAATTGTACACCTGCTTTAGAAAACAGTTTGACAGTTTTTTATAATCAAAATTAAAGTTATACAAAACAATCCAGTGATCCCACTCCTAAGTATTTTCCCCAAAGTAAATAAATTATCATATCTGATTTATTCATAATACCCATTTATTTTTATATTCCTATTTAAATTCAGGGAATATTATATACATGATAATATTCTAGTTACATACTTATCATGATTAATATATTGATAGAATTGATGAATATTCAACACTGCCAGTTGTTAAATAATAACTTAAAAGGAATCTATTGTTTCATATAAAATAGTTAAGTCTCAAAATAAAATGATTCAACAAAAAGACAAAGAAGAAATGCTTTTACTCACAGATGAAGAAATGGTTAGCATGCATAAGCATGAAACTATAAAATAAATTCTTATATTGGTATAGCAAATCAAATATTTCCATTAATATTTTCATCATTTTAATATTAAATATTACTAACTCATTTTACTTAGTTCTTTTTTGTTTTGATGCTATATAATTGATATAAAATTTTAATTAACTTACATGCAAATTTTAGTGTTATAAAAATCCTAAGACAATGTATTTAACAATGAACTAGAGCTTGTTAATATATTTATATGTGAGCATATAAGGTCACATTTTTATATGATTTAAACAAACATGCACATGTAAGATAAATAGAAGCATAATTAACAAAATGATGATTTTGTACTGATTAGCCTGCGCGCTTTGAGGACAGAGAATATGGGATTTAGCTTTTTGATTCCTGTTATTTTAAGGGATTATAGTCACTACTTTCTTTCACTAGAGGAATTAATTGGATGTAAAGTTGGAAGTGTGACGCTTTTCTAAATGCTTCATTTATCAACCTTTAAGATATCACACGTAACCTAAACATCTGTACCCCCATATTATGCTGAAATAAAAAAAATAAAAAAATGAAAAAAAAACTTCAATTCCCCACCCCCCGCCCACTGTGAATACGTACAAATAAAAAATAAATGAGGGGAAAAAAATAAATAAGATATCATTTGTTTATAAACTTTTATTTATTTTTGTATGGTTTTGTTTTGGTTAAAATCTAGGAATTGGTGTTAGGAAAATAACAACACAGTTTATATTCTTCTCATCCAATGAACCACTGTTATTTACAATATGTTTTTCTACCAAATTATTTCTTTTAAGTCCAAGAAAATATAAGAACATAAATATTTATTTAAAAAATAAAGACTATAATGGCATGACACTGCATATGAGGTCATTTTTATGAACACTTTCAAGAAGTATTTCTTCTCAGTTTAGTTCATACTAAATGAGATTTTTATTGATAAAACAGGGGTTACTGCACAAGAACGAATTCCCTTTTTATTTGGAAAGGTTTCATTTCTTCTATTCTTGTCACTTAAGTTTTCCTCGTTTTTTCCTTAGTGTTATTTTCATTTTTTGGGGCCCTATCCAGGATACCATTAATACTATATATTCCATTTATTTGTTATGTCTGCTTAGCATCCTCTTGGGTGAGAGGGTTTCAGACTTCCCTTGTTTTTGAAGAGTATTGGTCAGATATTTTTGTACAATATCCCTATATTGGAATTTGCTGATGATTTTTGTTACAATTAAAATAGGTGATATATATTTTAGGAGGAAAATAGCCTAAGAAAAGTGCCATTTTCGTCACATCCCATGAAAAGTATGTATAACTGACATGATTTATCACTGTTCATGTTGACCTTGAGTAACTGGCTGAGATAGTGTTTGTCAGGTTTTTACACTGCAAGGTTAATGTTTTTTTTTTTTTTCCCTTTCAATAGTGCATTCTTTAGAGAGAATTCACTAGATACAGTTCATACATAAGGGGTAAAGAGCAATGCTTTCCTTCCTTGATGGCAGAATGTCTACATAAAATTTTTGAAATTCTTCTGCAAGAGATTTATCTTTTACCTCTATATTGTCATTTAATAAATCAACAGTTTATGTCAGTAAGAACTCATGGATATTTGGTTTATACTTTGAGTTATAATTTGATATTACTTTATTTTTGTAGTTGCTGAAATTGTTCCAGCTTTAGCTATCAGGAGTTCTTTCAGTCAACTCCTATGTCTCTTTAACATACTCCCATCGATGTGTTTGTTCTTTTTGTTGATATTTTAAAACTGTTTTTTTTTTAGCACTTCCTTACTTTCTGGCATCGTAAGATGCTCCAGACTCATCTTGTATATTTCCTTCTCCCATCCTAGGGTTAACCATTTTCCAAGGGGATCTGGTTCCTCATACTGGAGCAAAGTGTTAGAAACTAAAACCTAGATTCCAGATGTGCTGACTGCTAATGGGGTGTCATTGCTTATTGGCCCTTTCAGCTTAAAGAGTTAGAATTATACATATATAATATACATATATTATATGCATATATGTTATGTATATGAGTGTTGTGTGTGTGTATATTTCCTGCTAGTGTATATACATATAACTATCAACATTTCTATATAAGCGTTTATATCTATATTAAAAGACACAGGAATTCATCATTCATCCTTGGTCATGTGTATAATTCATACATTTTTAGATTGAATTTTTTAGTATTTTGCCAAGAATTTTTGCATCTATATTTATGAGAGATATTGACCTGTAGTATTCCTTTCTTTTAATATCTTTAACTGGTTTTAGTATTAGGGTAATGCTTTCCTCATCGAACAAGTCAAGATGCATTCTCTCTGCTTTTATTTCATGGGATAATTTGTTGAAAACTGGTATTCTTTATTCTTTAAATGTTTAGTAGAATTCACAAATTGTACCGTTGAAGTATGCTCCTTCCTTTTTAGGAAGATTATTGATTTAATTTTCTTAATAGAGATGGGCTGTTCAGGTTGTGTACTCTCCTTATGTGGATCTTGATACTATGTGTCATTCAAGAAATTTGTTCATTTTATCTGATGTATCTAATTTGTGGATAGAGTTTAATAGACTCCTTTTTTATGATTAAAGAATTCATTAAATCATACATATTAATAACATATTAATAATCACATTAGCCAAAAATAATGTAAAAGCACTCCATAATTCTGCAATGAACAGTTTAAAATATTTTGTTCTAGTGGTTGAAAGGGTCAATATTGTATTCTTTCTAGCAGGCAAGTTGTATAGAACATTGTTAGCAGTAGCACCTACTAATAGTTTTCACAATCTCACAGACTCAAAGGAACATCACTACACAAAACAATAGAGCCCTTGTGTCCAGGTGGGTGAGATAAAGAGGTAGGTCAATAATATCCAAGTTAGAGTTACTAATAATCTGAGGAGACATCGATGTAAAGAAGATTCATAATTTAAGACTATCTAAAAAATTTTACAAACTGCAAACCTGAAACTCATGATTTTTACACATATTTACTAAAAAACTAAGGAAAGTATGTATTAATTTTAAATAAAGTAACATGGAAATAAGAATATATTTTTACTACCCCACAAAAAAAAGCTCCACAAAGTTCTACTGTATTATCAGAAAGATGTTATACTTAACAAAGACATCTTCTAATTAAGAAAAGATTCTGTAAGACAAACACCACCTTAGCAACTAAGGGAATGACTAGTTCAAAGATGAATTAATTGCCCAATTTGTAGAGGGATGGCAGGTGTAAGAAAAAGAAAAATCTTAAGGAAACACTTACTGATAATTTCAAACTTTCTTCATCATCTTCTGCATTGGGTAGAAATTAACCTTTTAAAATTATAAATGTGGAACTTTTACTCAGTTTAATTATTCTATGTGTATTGTAGTATAAGTTAATATCCACTTCACATTTTGTCAAAATACTGTCTTTATCCTTTGATCATGTGAAATATTTCACACACTCCTCCCCAGTACACTGAGGACTAGGAGCAGCATACTTCAGTAGAAAAAACAGACAGGTCCCATAAATGGGACCTGATAAAATTAAAAAGCTTCTACACAACCAAGGAAACTATCATGAGAGCAAACAGATGACCTACAGAATGGGAGAAAATATTCACATGCTACATATCTGATAAAGGGCTGATAACTAGAATCTACATAGAATTCAGGAAAATCAGCAAGAAAAAAATCAAAGAATCCCATTAAAAAGTGGGCAAAGGACATGTACAGACACTTTTCCAAAGAAGACAAATTCATGGCCTAGAGACATATGAAAAAAGTGTACAAAATCTCTAATTATCAGGGAAATGCAAATTAGAACCACAATGAGATATCACTTAAAGCCAGTGAGAATGGCTTTTACTAAAAAGTATCAAAGCAATAAATGTTGATGTGCATTCGGAGAGATAGGAACACTCATACACTGCTGGTGGGACTGCAAAAAAGTACAACCTCTGTGGAAAGTAATATGGAGATACCTCAAAGAGCTAAAAGTAGAATTACCATTTGATCCAGCAATCCCATTACCCAAAGGAAAAAAAAGACATTCTATGAAAAAGACACCTTCACTAGAATGTTTATAGCAGCACAATTTACAATTGCAAAGATATGGAAACAACCCAAGTGCCCATCAATACATGAGTGATTAATAAAATGTGTTATATGTATACCAAGGAGTTCTACTCAGTCACAAAAACAATGGTGATTTAGCACCTCTTATGTTATCCTGGATAGAGCTGGAACCTATTCTACTAAGTGAAGTATCACAAGAATGGAAAAACAAGCACCACATGTACTCACCATCAAATTGGTATTAACTGATCAACACTTACATACACATACGATAGTAACATTCATCGGGTGTTAACCAGGTGGGGGAGGGGAGAAGGGCATGGGTATATTCACACCTAATGGGAGCAGTGCGCACTGTCTAGGGGATGGACACGTTTGAAGATCTGACTCCAGTAGGGCAAAAGCAATATATGTAGCCTAAATATTTGTACTCCCATAATATGCTGAAATAAAAAAAAGCAAAAAACAGACATATGGATAAGATTTCTTTTCAAAATCTCAGCAAAAGTGAATAAACTGTAAAAATTTTAAAACATGGACTCAAAGAGTTGAGTTGTTACACTTGTACCATTATTATATAGAACACAATGGTATGTAATAAACATGGGTTTCAAATTATTGAATGTAGTAAATGGCAACATTTCATTAAAAAGCTGTTCTGCTTTAATTATCTGAAAACTAGTCAGAAAGTGTATTTCCTCATATCAGAAGCTACAGTCTTCTTAAAGACAATGGTCATAAAATAGTTTAAAGCTTAGCATTTCTGGTACACAATGCAACTTCATTCACAGGTTTTTTTGGCAACTCCATCTGAGTAAGACTGGAGCTATTGAAAAATAAGTGTTTAAGAAGGCTTGTCAATTAGGGCTCATTTATAATGGAATGTGAAAATTTTTAATTCTTATTCTTTAAACAAACACTTTCAAATTACTGAATGATTAGCTCAAAATGGTTTGATGGAAAAAACTAATTGCAACAAAAACTTGGCATTGAATGCCAATATTCCACTGTTTTTTGAGCAGAGAGTACAAAAATTCCAAGGAGCACAAAGCAAGGAATGAAAGGATCTGAAATTCACAGCAGCAGGCATTTTTTTCTCTCTTTCCTTGGTGGGTTGGGGAGAGAACTGCGGGGATAGCTTCATCAAGCACTGTTCTGAGTCCCCACAACCTGAGCACTCCAGGTATTATATTATACAGCCTTCATCTCCTTAGCTATGGCTAATCCCCATGGATAGAGCATAGGAGCCAGCTTCTTCTACTTTTTCTTTCTTATTGTAGTATGTCTTTATCATCTCTTAGATCTAGTTCTCATTAAGGTAATGGAAGTGTTGGGACAACGGTGCCACACTCGAAGTTACCACTTTGCACAGACACTTTCAAATGATTCAGAACTCACAAAGCAAACACCTGTTTGAGAACAGTAAGGGGACATAATCTGGGGTCATCTTTATGCTGAGATGTATCCTGTAAATCTAGATTCACTGGCTTTCCATCTACCAAAAAGTTGTCAGAATAGTTGTCAAAGACAGTGGTGATATACTCTCTGTGAAACACACTGGTGTGTAACTGAGCAGCAGTCAAGTTTTACCTACGTATCCAGATCCCACCACCGCATACTTGATGACTTGCATCTGGGCTACTGAGGACCAAGTTGCTAGGATGGCTAAATCTAAGGCCCAAAACTTCTCATTTATACTAACTGCTACTTGCCTGGCCAGATATTTAAGGACTAGCTCATTCCTATGAAATATTGTTTCTTTGAAAATGAAAGCCCCAGATTAAGAATAACTAACCTAAAATTCTCTACTAGCTGTCTAATATTGGGAGTTGCCTTTGTATCTCTATGGTATAGTTCTTTCATCTATCCAGTAAGTATCATATGATAAATATAGTCATGAGTATAAAATAAGATTATACATGTGAAGTGCTAAAAGCAGTGCCTCGGGCCGGGCGCGGTGGCTCACGCCTGTAATCCTAGCACTCTAGTAGGCCGAGGTGGGTGTATCGCTCAAGGTCAGGAGTTCAAGATCAGCCTGAGCAAGAGCGAGAACCCCGTCTCTACTAAAAAATAGAAAGAAATGATCTGGACAACTAAAAATACATATATAGAGAAAAAATTAGCCGGGCATGGTGGCGCATGCTTGTAGTCCCAACTACTCGGGAGGCTGAGGCAGAAGGATCGCTTGAGCCCAGGAGTTTGAGGTTGCTGTGAGCCAGGCTGACGCCACGGCACTCACTCTAGTCCGGGCAACAGAGTGAGACTCTGTTTCAAAAAAACAAAAAAACAAAAAAAAACAGTGCCTTGGTTGCGATAGTGTTCAATAAATAAAATTATTATAAATTTAGTTACTACAAACTTCTGGCTTCCCTTATTTTGTAGCCTGAAATGTCTATTATTAATACTCTCCTGAAATTTAGTTGTAAAATCACCTGAAAAAAAAATTATCAGCCATTACTTCACTTGAAAGGAAATAGTTAATCCATGTGTAGTCATTTGTCCTTTCTACAGATCACAGAAGTATTTCTGTTTTCTCCTTTCAAGGAAGAACCAGGACAATCAAGGCAATGTTATTTGGGTTTACAATGAAACCCTACGTCTTGGAGAATTCTTGAGATTTGTTCTTCAGGAATAAATAATCAGTGTGACATTTCTCACTCAGTAACTGATTTTTCATAAGTTATATCCATTTATTCCTAGGATATGAATTCCCTGACTAAATAACAAGAATAAATCATTTACAGTTTATTTTGCTTAAAAAAAATGATTATTTCTCTGAGATCCAGTTGAGATTTTGCAGAGTTGTAAGTTTGGGGACAACTCATTACTTGTGAATGGATTTCAAAATTATAGTGATAGCATACTAAACTAGAATAGCAAATGCACACAGATTGACCTTTTTAGAGGGCAAATGTATCACTGAAATGGTAATAAATCCACAATTTGTAAGCATTTAAAACATCAGATAGTGAAAAAAAGTATTCTAATCAAGCCTCTCCAAATCAGTTGAGAAGGTGTGTAATGAAATTTCTTATCATTGTTCATGCTTTGTTAGAAATGCACTTAGCATAATAAATTATTTTCATATATAAAACACAGTCTGAGCAGGGCATATGCCTGCTCTGAAGAAAAAGGTTAACCTGCTGCTACTTAAGTAACTAATGTTCTCAGGTCCAATGGTACATTAAATTGTCTGTGACCTCTTCAGGCTAAAAAAGAAAAACAAAAGAAGAAAACAAACAAAAAAATGGTATAACACAATGCTCTAGTTTTATGTACCATTATGTACCTAGTTTTATGTACCATTATTTATAAACTACAGCCTAAATCTTAGTTTATTTTTCTCTAAATATTTTATTTTAAAAATCTTTAATAGTACAAAGGCACCTGCTAAGGTATATGCATATGAGTTTTTTATTTTTTTTTAATTTCAAAATATTAAAGGGTACAAATGTTTTAGGTCACATGGATGGCTTTTGCAATGCTCGAATCCCAGCTATAGGTGTGGCCATCACCCAAATAGAGTTCATGGTACCTAAGGGTACAATGATTCTACCTAACGGTAGGTTCATTATACCTAACGGTAGGTTTTTGTCTCTCCCCTCCGCACACTTCCCCCATGCTTGATTTTCACTGAGTTTTACTTCCTTCTGTGCACATGTTGCTTATCAGTTAGTTCCAATTTAATAGTGAGTGTATGTGGTATTTGTTTTTCCATTCTTGAGGTACTTCACTTCAGATAATGGTCTCCAGTTCCATCTGGATTGTTGCAAAAAGCATTAATTCATCTTTTTTTTTATGGCTGAGTGGTACTCCATGGTATACATGTACCACATATTATTAATATACTCATGAATTGGGCACTTAGGTTGATTATACATCTTTTCAATTGTGAATTGTGCTGCAATAAACATTCAAGTGAAGATTTTTTTTTTATTTCAGCATATTATGGGGGTACAGATGTTTAGGTTATGTATGTTTCCCTTGCCCCCCCCAAGTCCCAGTTTCAAATATGTCCATCCTTCAGGTGGTGTGCATTGCCCTCTTTGTGTATGCATATACCCGTCCCCTCTCTCGCCTCCCCCCTCCCCCCTGCCCAACATCCAATAGATGTTATTCTCATATGTGCACTTATGTGTTGATCAGTTAATACCAATTTGCTGTTTAGTAATTTTAATAAGTGAAATATCCCAAGAATGGAAGATGTCTTTTTGATGAGAAATCTTCTTTTCCTTTGGATAGATACCCAATAGTGGGATTGTTGGATCGAATGGTAGATCTACATTTAGCTCTTTGAGGAATACTCATAGTAATTTCCATAGGGGTTGTCCTAGTTTGCAGTCCCACCAACAGTTTATCAAAAGTCCTCTCTCTCTGCATTCATGCCAGCATATATTGTTTTTGGACTTTTTAATAAAAGCCATTCTATCTGAGGCAAGGTGATATCTCACTGTGGTTTTAATTTGCATTTCCCTGATGATTAGTGACATTGAGCAATTTTACATATGTTTATTGGTCATTTGTCTTTATTCTTTTGAGAAGCTTCTGTTTATATCTTTAGCCCACTTTTTAATAGACTCGTCTAGCTTTTTTCTTGCTGATTTGCTTGAGTTCTTTGTAAATTCTGTATATTAGCCTTTCATTGGATGTAACTTGTGAATATTTGTTCCCATTCTGTAGGTTGTTATTTGCTTTCTTAATTGTTTCCCTAGCTGTGCATAAATTTCTTAGTTTAATCAAATCCCATTTATTGATTTTTGCTCTTGCCATGACTGCCATTGGGGTCTTAGTCATAAATTCTTTGCCTAGGCTGATATCTAGAAGAGTTTTTCCTATATTCTCCTCTAGAATTTTTATGGTTTCAGGACTTAGATTTAAGTCTCTCATCCATCTTGAATAAATTTTTGTGATTGGTGAGAGGTAGGGGTCCTATTTCATTCTTCTGAATGTTGCTATTGAATTTTGTCAGCACCATTTATTGAATGGGCTTCTTTTCCTTAGTGTATGTTGTTTTCTGCTTTGTTGAAGATCCACTGGTATGTGTATGTGTGTTTGTGTGTGGTGTAGCTTCTTAGAATTCCAGATTAAACTATAACATAAATGATGTTGCCTTAGAATGGGCTATTAATTGTTGGCCAATTGACACCAATTACCCTTTGTGACAGCACTACAATTTATTTTTATCATAATTATTTTATGAAACCTAGTGGTCTAGCCATTTCCACATATTTCACTTTACCCTTTAGCATAAGTGGCCAGAATCAGATTCTGTAACTTATA
>CAUYSK010014827.1:0-58031 GCA_963575035.1 Avahi laniger | reverse complement strand
GAGTGCCGTGGAGTCAGCCTAGCTCACAGCAACCTCAAACTCCTGGGCTCAAGCGATCCTCCTGCCTCAGCCTCCCAAGCAGCTGAGACTACAGGCATGTGCCATCATGCCCAGCTAATTTTTTCTATATATATATTTTTTAGCTGTCCAGATAATTTCTTTCTATTTTTAGTGGAGACAGAGTCTCGCTCTTGCTCAGGCTGGTCTCGAACTCCTAACCTTGAGCGATCCACCCGCCTCGGCCTCCCAGAAGGCCCCACCTCTTAATACCACCACAACAGGGATTAAGTTTCAACACATGAATTTTGGGGGACATTCAGGCCAAAATAATCCTTATAGTCAAATGGTCTCCTTGTTAAAAATAGCTTGCTGTCACCTGTCTATTCAACATACAGTTATCACATGACTCCTCCTCAGCAGGGACCCACCATCTCTTTCACTGAGCACATGCTGGCACATGAACAAGGAAAATCAGATCTGAGCACCAGAGCTGTCCTTGGTGGGGACGGACAGGGGGGTGAGTTGCAGAGAAAATCATACAACAATTTTATGTAAACATAGGTTAAAATAAACACTGAGAGCAGCCTCAAATAGAAAAACAATTTGCAACAAGATAAGAAGTTCCTGGACCAGATGTTATCGTAGCTGGAAGTAGATTTGCTTTCTCTAATTGTTTGTGGATGATCTCAGATGAAGATCATATAGCTGGCGGATCAGTGGAGATTGTCCTCTGTTAGCATCTTCCCAAGTCTCTATTCAGTTGCCCAGGTACTCCCATAGGACCAGCCATTCTAGTACTACCATCCCCTCCCAGCAAGCACACAGGCCTTTTTGTGTTTTCTCAGAGAGCTCTTACCTGGAACCCAAAATTGTCCCCAAACCAAGCCTAGCAACATGCCATCACTGCACCTTAGTAGCTTTTATGAGTCTACCTCTAACATTTTGCTCTAACATAATTAGAATGTGCACTAGAAAAAAATTTTTGACTTGGACTCAGCAAATTTAGCCCAAATCTCTCTTTGTTGCCCACTATTCATGTAACCTTGAACACATTTCTTAACCTCTCTTGTTTTAGATTCCTATCATATAAAATGGCCATGATTACAGTACTGACTACCTCGCAGATTGTAGCTGAGTTAAAATGATGTAAAGAGAATGAAAACCACGTTGTAAGCTGTAAAGTTTATATAAATATAATTTGTTATTAATTGCCACTGAAAAGCCCCCGACCCTCACCCCACAACCCAGCAAAACTGATTTTCCTGAGATCTTCGTATCATAGAACATAGGAACTAATGGAAATACCTTAAATATTGTAGAATTCCATTCAGTCTATTCAACTACAAGAATAACCTATAGTAATTAGTTTTTATATAGTGCATTATAACGCATTTCATAGTGCTAATTACCTCTTTGATACTCACAATTATTCTATGAGGTGGGTAGTATTGTTGCCATTCGCAGAGGTGGAAACTGAGCCATGAAACAGTAAAATGGCTTGCCCAACGTCACGGAACCAGTAAATGGTAGAACTGCAACTTAGCCTGATCCTCCCAAATCCTCCCGTGTTCTTTCAACTACATCACACTTTTCTTCAAAGTATGAACTAGTCTGTCACTTTATAACAAGAATTTGCCAGAACAAATAGGACTAAATGACTCAAACTGTAAGAAGCAGGAAACTACTTTCCTAAATTGAGTTTTGTGCTGCTGTTCCTGCAAAGATTTTGATCTTCTGCATCCTACAGTTGTCAAGATGAAAGGCTTTTTTGCTTGAAGTTTAAACATCTGTGCTTCTATATAAATGAAGAGACTCTTCAATAGCTAACATCTTAGGAATAATCAAAAGAAAGCTAAGGGCTTGCTTTCTCTGCCAGAATCATTATACATTATTAAACTGTAGAGTACCCATTTTGAGCAACAGTTTTGTAAGAAAATATCAACCATTCTATTGCTCCTTAAAATTGCTTGCTGATTGCTGCTAAGGAAAAGGAAAAAAAGACTATCAGACATATTTTAATATTGTAATCACACAATATGGGGGTCTAGGTTTTGGGGTGTTGATCAGGTTTGAACTCAGGATTTAGTACCTACAGATTGCTGATCCTGTCTCTCTAATTCACACAACAATCAATACAAGACTAAATAATGCTAACATTTAGATCTATCCTGGATTGTGAAGGTTTCTGTTTGTGATTTTAAAACAATGTCTTGGCATGAGAACAAAATACCACTCTTGAACTCCCTGGGGCTAAAGAATTTTTAGTGTCTCAGTGTTTCTGGTCTGACTTCACACTATCAGCTTTTGTGGTTCTAGATTACAACTCATCCTCACAAATGAAACAGTAATTTGATACGTGGCAAGTTACTGGGCTATAAGACAATTCTATTGTTCATGACTATTTTTCCCCTCTTAAGTTCAGCAAAGAGCAAAAGCAGTAGAGTGCAGAAGTAGCGCTCCTGTCTCAAACCAAGGAAGAACTTGTAAAAACAAAAGGATAAAGACCGGTACACCTCTAAGGTATAGAAAAAAGAAAAGAAATTGAAGATCACATTCTTCATCTATCAAGCACTATGTCTCGCCCTGCACACAGAAGACCAGAATACCATAAAATAGTAAGATCTTTTTATAAAGAGACTTTTTCTACTTCATTAAAAATGTTTTATTGCGTTATTTCTGGTTTATTTTGAAAGGTGATGCTATAAGAATTTTTCACTGGAGCAAAGAGAGTGTTTTGTGGAATGAATGACACCTCTAGTAATTGTTACAATTATCTCTTATATACTGTAACAGAATAATCAATTCTTTATACAGATTTTAGGATCTTCTTATATGACTAATTATATCTATGAAGTGTCAAATTTCTCTTTTGCCCCTGACAGAAAATATGAAAAGATTAAGCAATTCTTTGTATTTTATACTTCATGAAATAGGAAATGAAATGTGTGAAATGTAAAATTGTTGATTATACGTAAAATTAAATAGGAATAGATCATCAAAAAAACTAGATATTAAAAGGTTGCCTTCAAAACATATTCCCTAGTATTAAATATAAGTGTTTATTATTGTAATTTGGTATGTGATATTATCCTCCTATATATTCCAAGTTCAGAGTTATGTTTAAAACTTAAGTTTTTGCAGATTAGATTTGGATAAATGTTCTTCTTTAGTCCTCTCTTACAGTTTTGTCATTCAAAGCTTACATATGTGAAAAACTCATCATTAAATTTAAAGCTGTGTTAATTATTTCAGGAGACTGATGGGTATTTTATATAATTAAGTAATTTCGGCCCTAGGATACTTAGAATTATAGTGACTAACTACCTCCCTCCCCCTCCAGTTTGAAATGCCTGCAAATGCTCTGTCTGAAAATTTGATTTATTTTCCCATGAGGCTCTCAAATACTAACAATTATTGTACATAGTTCATATTCATATTGTACCCAAATTACTTGATTTATCTAGCAGTTAAAACATATTTTCATCCTGATACATCTAAAATCTCTTAAAATAATAGTGTTCTATTTTTCACACATAAAATGATCTTCTTTATTATTTTAAAAACCATGAAGATAAATTTATGTTGACCTTTCCTGGGATCCATGGTATGGATTTGAGACCCACTGGACATGTAGTTCAAGGTACCACCATTGACATGAAGCAGAATGGAGAAAATGAGCTCTTTATGGATACTGACCTTGAAACTCAGCTGGAAGTAAAATATGTTTCAAAATATAACAGTACCACCCACCCCTCAGAGAGAGAAGAGAAAAACACAGAGAGAGACAGAGAGAGAGAAGAAAATGCCATTATTCAATTTGGCCTTAATTATAAATGAGCACAATGCTGAGGCTATGGCATATAGGTAGGGTATAATTTTTTCTCCTCTTCTTCTGTCTTTTTAAAATTCTTTTGTTTTACTGCTAGTGGCAACAAACACATTATCATTCTCTGTCCCTCTCTTTCTCCTTTACTTATTTTTACGCTGTAGCATTGGTAACAGCAGTACTTTGTCTTTTGCTGTGGCTTCTTTTATGTTAGGCAGATATTTCATTTATAATTTACAGGCATTTCTTGTGATTTATGATTAAGTTCTTGGAAGATTTAAATAAGAAGAATGGAATTAAAATTGAATACATGGTGGCCCTGCAGTGTTTTAACAATATTGTTGTTTATATCACTTACCTTATAACCTTGTTTCCTAGCAAAAATATTAAGGTACTCATTATTTTCCTAATGATCATATACCTAAATTGTATATATTAGTGTCCTTAACATAATGTTAATTAATGTATATGATATATATTCTACATATATTTAAGACACTTTGATTTATATTTTCCATATGAATTATGTTCATATGTAGCATATAATATTTAGACTCTATCCATTTAAAATTTATTTTGTGATAATAAATATTTTACCTTACTGAAGAAACATACTTGTCATGAAATAAACCCATAAATAAGGGAGGGGACACTGGTGATGTTGGGACAACTTTGTAAGCATTTGAATCAAAATTATGTAATATTTTATTGCAGCCGCTTTGTTAAATATACTATTTTTATTGATTTTTGGAGCCATTTCTGCTCATTCTTAAAACAAAGAATATATATTATCAGACCTTATCTTCCTCTACAAATACCTGGGCCAAAAGATAAGGACACCTCTTCTACCTGTAATCCACATTTGACCTTTCATGAAAATACCGGATTATACACAAAATAAGCTTATATTCAATAGTGGTCCTCCTTCCTACTTTCCTCTCCCACTCACCTTTACTCCAGGTGGGGCCTTCCTTTGCACATCTTAGAGATGAATGCTGTATCAGCGTGGAGGTCTGGAGTCGGAGATGCCATTCTGAACAACTGCTGGCAGCTGGGCAAGTCATCCAGTCCCTCCGAGACCTCATTCTCTCCTCTGTAGGAATGAAAGCATTGGAATAAATTATCTCTAAGACCCCCTTCCCTTTTATAGACAGTATTCAATAGCAGTAGCAAAACTGAGAGGCTTTTCAAAATAGATTGAGCTTTTGTTTTGTTTCTCATATATTCGACATACCTATACTAAAACAAACCTAATTTGTCCTCAGTTTTAGTTTTCATTTATAATTCACCATAAAAATGAGGCATATTTTGGTGATCTAGAAGGAAAACTCACTTTTTTCTCTAAGCAAAAAGAAAAAGAACTCACAAATTTGTTGCTACAGCTGGGTTCATCCTAAAAGTCTTCTTGGCAGATCCAGGACCCATTAGGCATTGTGCAGTCTCACAGGAAGTCTTACCCAGTTCTTCCTTCCAAAATGCGAAAACACAGCCGGCAGATGTCAAAGGCTATTCTAGAAAAATAGAAATTTAATTAGAAATTAGTATTCTTAGAAAAACTTTCCTCCATGAAAATACATTGCAAGTTATATAATGTAAGCAAATACATAGAAAGATGTTCTCATGTTAAGAAATTTATTTTATTTCATAGCTTTCCCCCTGACACACACAAATATCCAAATATGAGTATAATATGTTCTCA
Source organism: Avahi laniger (assembly GCA_963575035.1). Taxonomy (NCBI): domain Eukaryota; kingdom Metazoa; phylum Chordata; class Mammalia; order Primates; family Indriidae; genus Avahi; species Avahi laniger. The sequence continues at coordinate 52,506 of CAUYSK010014827.1, read as the reverse complement.
AAAGTGTAAATTGTTATAATAATATTAATAGAAGTGTGTAAAAAACGAACAGATGATCTCTAAGGCTGCTTCCAACCAGAAGATTTTGTTAAAAAAACAGAAACAAAAAGAAGTACAGTCATATGTTATTGTAAATTTTACTATAACAAAAACCATCCCTTTTTATCCAGAACAAAGATCTCTTCGTCCTCACCTATGGAGCTCTGGTTGCCCAACTGTGTAAGGATTATGAAAAAGATGAAGATGTGAACAAATATTTAGATAAAATGTAAGCAGAAGTCTTTCATTCTTGTGAAATATTTGTTGTTGTTTTCCATTGCCTGCATTTTTTTTTCCTCCCTCTGATGACTTCTCTTGCTCTGTTTTACCAGTTTTTCTTCTGTCTCAATGAATCACATCTGAAAACTGAATGTAATTTCTCCCAACTGCCATTTGGGTTCACAGCACAAAGTAATGGAAGGGAACGGTTTTTTTTCCCCATGAATATCAAGTGCGGAATGTTTCTTTTTAGTTGAAAATCATTTCTTTGCTAGTCACTTGTAAGCGAAGGATGTGGCAAAACTGAAATTGTTCTCTTAACAATATGATAGAACATCAAATTTTATTTTTTCAGAAGTCTTTTGTTCTAACATAACTCATTCCAATATAAATATATGCCTACGTAAGTATAGACCACCTATGGGACAATATGCAAAAATCTCCTAATGGTAGTTGCCCAACAGAAAGACTGAGAGGCTGGGGATAGCAAGTAGGAGGGATATTTTCTTTTTCCTATATAGTGTTTTTATTATTTGAATTTTTTACCATTACTATACTTTAGTTAAAAACATATTAAATAGAAAGACCCACTCTTTCCTTTTTAAATAAAGCCCATTCTCCTTGTTTTTATGAGGAGATTCTTCGTGCACAAATTCTACCTTTTAATTTTCTCAAAATAATTATATGATCATCGGATTATTGCTAAACAATAAATTACGTCAACATTTTTGAACCTCTTAATTATGGATGCTAAAAAGGACCCAAACAGAGCAATGACTGGAAAATGCATATTGGTTAAAAGATTTATTTAACAGGTTAAAGGGGAAATTTGGCCTAACATCGCAGAGCTTTTTAAAAGGGTTCATTGTATTTTCAGTTGAAATACAGAAAAAAGACTATATAAAGGAAAGCTTGAAAGATCTTTTTTTAACCCTTGTTTTCTTCCCTTTCTATATGGTTATTATGTTTCTTTTTAAAAAAAATTCTTTTTTTATTTATTGAAGTATACATGTATTTTTTTTTCTTTTCTACTTGGAGCATTCACAAAGAAGCAAAGTGCCCAGCTGCTCACCTGTGGCTTTTCCAGTTACTTCATCTGAACTGTCTATAACAGCGAGAGCTGCTAAAGCTATTTTACACTTAGGTCTCACTTAAACATCTGACATACCATTTCCAGAAATTAGTTCATTTTATTTGACATATGTTAGATTTGCGTTGTTTTGTGGAATAGCTGTAAAAAATAAAGAAGTTCATCTATTTGCCTTAAAAAAGTACCTTTGGTTAGCTAGTTGAGTACACATTTTAACAAGTATGAATGAAATATTAAAGAATAAATTTTGAGAGGCTGCAGAGAAACGTTTCCTTAAGAAAAACATTTCACATTTGGATTTCTTTACTAGCTTCTGCTGAGAGCCTCTTACATGTTTAATTTATAAAATACCTACTTTGAAGAAACATACCCTGTGACCAAAACTGTATATGACATTTTGGCTTCTTATCACTGTTTCCAATTCCCAGTGGCTGCACCTGGGGATATTCATAATGATAATTAGAAAACACTAGAATCATCTTTAAATCCTGGCACAACTATTTCTGGAAAGTAGACATTCTGTTTGTTAAAAATCTTTTCAGTGTCAGCTTCCTAGGAGAATTATAAACCTAAAGTCAAAGAAGCTAAATTGAGTATTTTTATCCACTCAGAAACACAAACAGAATATCTCACAACATTTAGTGAATTTGTAAGTACTCTGACTTCAAATCCATCTCCCCCACTGCCCAATCACCACAAATTTCACTTTTTTTAGATCCTCTGCAGCAATCATTGCCTCTAAAAACTGTGGTGTCTTATCTTGCTGGGCCTTTTTTGGCTCCATCGGAAATTGTTTCACCCGTCTCTGTACATGCGGCTGTAAAATTAAAAGACCTATTTTGTGTCAGAGGTTAGACAAAACAGTACTCCTTCTTATTTCCACTATTACGGTCATATTTCTCCAACTAGACTGAAAGTTCTCACGAGACAGAGACTGGCATTTCTTTGTCTCTCTCTTGGAAATTGTGTAATTTCTCGGTTTCTCCTGTTGAAGGCAAGACCATCTCAGCCCCACACTCAGTGGTGGTATCACGGCTCAGTAAAAGGCTTTTGGAATCGTACTCCAGGAACTACTCGAGCTATTTTCGTGGGGTGGAGTTAACAAATAATACCAATACCTCCCCCTAAGTTCCACAATTTGATACCCTGGAATGAAAAATGAATTTTCTGAATTTGGCTTTTTTTTTTTTTTTGAAACCTTCACTTGGCAACAAAAACTTTATTTTTCTGTTCCTTTTTCTCCCTCCTTCCGGAGCCCATCCTGGAAATGCTTGCCTTTCTGCAGGGATAACTGTGCTAAAAGAATAGAGAGCATCCAGGCATCACACCTGTAGCAAACAAGTTAGCTATTAATAGACTCTCAATTCTGTTTCTGTCAATAGTTAATGATGATAAAGTTAGTCGCTAATGAGAAGCATCAGGCAACAGATCCCAACCTTTTTTAATTTTAATGTACACTGTCAAGCTTGGGCCTGTCTTGATTCTGGTCAGACGCCCTTGCTTGCAGACCACTTAATATTTCTTGGGTGTGTTGCACTCTGCTTCTGTGGTCTACGAGACAAATAAGAAGCTCCCTGCCAAAGCCATTTGACTTGTCATGTTTGGTTTAGTTTGTTACCCATTTGCACAAGTGCTAAACATATGAATCCATTGTTAAACACCGATAGACTTCGCTGATTACCTAAATATTATTTTCAGACCACACCCTTTCCTTTATCCACAGGGGTTATGGCATTGGAACGCGGCTTGTGGAAGACTTTTTGGCTAGGTCCTGCGTGGGAAGATGCCACAGTTATTCAGAAATTGCAGACATAATTGCCCAGGTAAATGAATTTTAGCTCCGCCAATGTGTTTTAAAAATCTTTGATGCTTTCTGAATGTGGTGGTTTTCTGCTCTGATTGGACAGATTCCATCTGTATTCGTTGTTAGGGGATTCTGATTGAAAAGCATTTTATTTCAGCACAGAGATAAAGCTATTGTGAACTGAAAGAGAAATGCTTCCAGGCATTTAAGAATCTATAGATTTCCCTGACTACAGGAGTATGTGGAGTGTATATCTCACACTGAGAAAAGTGTTTTGAGAAGATAACAGAAGGGAAATGTCATAGCGCAAACTTGTAACATTCATGCCCCACGCCAGTTAATGTCATGGTTTTCAGCACATGCAAGGAGAGCGTCTTTGGCAGTATCTGAGAGTATTTTTGTAGTCATTTCCAGAGCAATGATTTCCCAAGAGAAAAACAGAGCTTCCTGTAAATGTACGTGTGCTAAGAACTTTCCCAGCCCTGATGTACAGGAGACAACTTGGAATCATCCAGGACTAACTCACATGTATTGGATATAAGATTGGGAAATGCATCTTTAGCCAGCATTCCTTGAATCGACAGGTCTGTGGTTATTAATTTAGTGTTGCTAATCTGTGAGAGACTCAGCAAGCATGCAGGGATAGGTGCCGGTATGCTGCCTCCAAGTCCACACAGCTGACAAATTAAATCAGTCTCATTCTTTTCTCTCCTGATCCTTAATATTGTTAATACATCCCAAACTGACTCTTCACATGCGTGTGTATAATACTACTACGCAGTGATTTCTGATTCTAAATTCAGTTTTACATACTTTTTGTCTTTCATCCTCACAGCAACCCTCTGAAGTAGACAGAGTAGGAGTTACTATCCCTGTTTTCCAGATTTAAAAAACTGAATCTCAGAAGGAATATGATGGAAATTGAATAATAGCATATGTGAAAAAAATTCTACATTAAAAAAATACAATTGAAATGAAAGATTTTTCCACTTATTGATATTATTACTTTTATTATTTTCTGGCTGGTGAATCATGTGGTTGAAATTATTATCCAAGTGTCTTCCCACCTTAGCACAGTGAGTTTACCATACCACCAAACAGGTTTTTAAAAAAAATTCCCTTTCCATGTTGGTAGAATATAGATAAGATCCTGAAACAGTTGAAAAATAAAATATTTTTTTATTAGACCAATTCAATGGGCAATACTACAAGAATACTAGCTATTTTAATAGAAAGTAAATATTGAATTATACAAATGTAGATGGTTGTGTTTTGTTACATTTCTAGTTGGTAGCCTTCCGAGGCCTTCTGGTTAGTAAAGCACAGTGCCCATCCTGTAAGAGGATGGCCAGCCTCGTTTGAGAATGACTCCCCCTTAATCTTTGCCCAAATCCATCCAATTGTCTTAGTATGGGTATACAATATGAAATATAAAATATGTCTAGGGAAAGCTCAGCCTGCAAGTTCTCAAGGCAGTAGAACATTGACTGATAATTTGAAAAAGGATACAGTGTGTAAAATAAAACCCGACTTGTACACGTAAGGTTGCTTGTTAGGCTTTGGACATCTGAAGAAGAAATGGTTTCAAGGGCTGATCGGAGAGTTCATTCTAAAGATATATTGGCACAGTCTTTGAAAGTTTCAATTTATTCCTCTGGATATGTTCATATATGTATGGTACACACATTTTTCCATTGAATAATATATTCACTAATGTTTCAAAGAGATGATTAACAGAACCAAAAAGAAATCTGTTATAAAAAAGTCAGTAACCAACTGGAAGTGGAGGCATTTACAACCTCATTGCTGAAAACCTGGAATTATTATACATGCCAACATGAAGTTCACGTTTATGTGGGGCCTACCATTGGAATTATTACTTGATAGATACTCAATGAAAATTAGTTGAAAGAAAAAAAAGAGGAAGGGAAAGAGGAGAAGAAGGAGGAAGAAGGAATGAAAGCAGTCTTTCATTCAGGCCCCTTGGGAAGAGAGCTTCTCTTAGCAGGAGGTGCCTGGGAAGTTGCTCAAACTGCCCAACACAATGAAGGGCTCCTAGAGTCCCTTCAGCGAGGAGCTACGCACTGTACCTGACAATGAAGCCTTCAGTCTGCGGAAATAGAGCAAGAGTTCTTTCTGTGAACCAGATTTTTATTAAAAAGGCTGAAGAGGAATCTAGTAAGAAATGTTATATAGAGTGTGTAAGAAAGAAAGAAAATGGAATTCATATCTCAGCAGAAAGAGGCCAAAAAAAAAAAAATCCCCTCAGAAAGTTCTCCATTTCAGAAAGCATATTTTACCTTTAAAAGAGTTAAAGCAGCTTCTAAAGACACTAGACCTCCTAACTGCGTAATTTTCACCAAATTAGAAACAAGTCTGTTTGATATAAAACTATTAACAAAAACATGTACAATACCTGTCTTGCAAATATCCCTTCTCTAAACTTCTCATTCGCATGTCTTGTCGACCATTCTGATGAATTTTTATCTGCACTTTCTGTACTCAATGCACTGCACATATATTCACTTCCATTTCTATGCAAGGTTCTTTCTTGTCAATGAAGAGAACATTACATCATCTTCACCCTTTTTCCATGTGGAGCGATTGTCTTCTTGTCTTTGCATCTTTCTTCAAAGACCTAATTTCCTCCCTCTTAATCATTTTTACTTCTCCAGCAAAATATTCTTTTACATGTGCCAATGATGTCATCCATTTCAGGAACACTCGACACAGATGAAGGATCAGACTTTAGTTATAGACTTACCCACTGATGCTCTGCCTATAATTAGCAGCTTTTATTAAAAGGTCTGGCCTTTGGTAGCATGATCTCATTAATCCTTGTCAACTCTCCTCGGAGGAGGCAGATGTCAAATGTTACAGAGTCAGTTTTATAGAGAACTATGTCAAAGTAAGAGGAAGTTTACTACAGTCACATGCTGCTCCCAGAGCGTGGCAGAGTCAGGAATAGAACATAATGGTTGTGGATTGTGTTTATCTGCCCTCCCAAACTATTCATTTCCACACAACACTATCATCATCCTTTTCAATACTGAGCACCTATATACCATGGCATCCACAGAACTCAGGATCTCTGCCCTGGTTCCAGAGAAGGAAAGAGAGAAAGAGAATGCATTTGAAGAGAATGGATCAGGTCAAGAAACCTACGCCAGACAGGGGCAGTGATTCCTCTGAGTTAGTAAAAAGACTTCACATAGGAACAGGTCTCCAGAACTTACTCTCCAGTCTGCACACCTCTGCCCTTGGGAGAGAGGAACTGTGTAACGGCAGATACTAAGAACATTCCCCTCACTCTTGTTTTCCTCACTTGGTCTTTTCCAAAGGGAAGATCATTCTGTCAATAGGCCTCTGACAAATTCTTTTAACAGATAGTAGACTTCAAACTACACAAAGCCCATGACAGAGGTTGAATCATTGATCAAAAAAATCTTTCATCTGCCTTTCCTTTCATATAAGAAAGAGATGACATGCTAATTCTAAAGTCAACTTCCCACAACCTTAAAATGGATCCATTTTTAAAATGTGATTTTATTACATACAAGTAAACTTTTCTGGTGGTTGTCTCAAAGTAAAACTACAAATATTAAATGAGACACACTAATTGATAACAAAAAATTATAAATAGCAGTATTATATCATGACATTGAAAAACTTTAGTAGTACAGAGATTTTCTTTATAAAAGTTCAAAGTAATTCCCACCTATTATCTGTTTCCCTCATAAGAACCTTGTGAAGTAAAAAAAATACATGGATCATTAGCCTCATTTTACTGATAGTATAATCGAGTCTTATATGACATCACCACAAACACATAGTAAGAAAAGCCTTTTCTGGTGCTTTTTCCACAAATTGTTTCTTTAAAATATAACTTTGAAGATTTTTTTCTACTATGATAATTATTCTGAGTAGAATTTTGTAGTTGTTCTAAATGAAGATATGTAATTTGCAGTAGAGTTACCACAGCTGATTTTAGTTGTAGTAATGAAATATTAGAGAATTTAGCTATTATTTACATAACTATATGTCTTTCAGTTTATTATAAGAGAAAGTAGAAAATACAATTGCACCTTTCTCTGACCTAAGAACTAAAAGAACACCTCCTTATTTAAAAATATGTATTTTGGGGTTTCCAATGCATTTATGATAAAAACATTTTTATTATTAGGAGAAGCTAATTAGAAATAAACTTGATCATTTAAATCAAGATGATTAAATATTATAAAGTCTAGGCTTGACAAGAAATATTATAATGGTGCCTTTTAAAAGTAATGTAAATACAAGGAGCTCTGATCCTCAGCAGCAGGTGAACGTTAGCCCAACCATGTCCAATGCAGTGGATGGAGACTAACAGACAAGAGTTCATGTCCCGCTTGGCCACATTCTTACTCTGTGACTCTGAGCAAGTCCTTCAGCCTGTCTGAAACCCAGTTTCTGTATTTGCCAAATGAGACCTCTTTTAACTGTAGCTCTCCTGAATTTCAGATATTGCTTTCCCCAGATAAAATCTGGGCAGTGAATTAAATCATAAGTAGCTGAGTGTGGTAAGTGTAGCTTCCAAAGCCTCCCCCAGAGCACCCATACCTTCTAGTCACTGACAATGTTTATATCTGCTTGGCTTTGCACAATTTCATTCTTCAAAGTTGGGAAAACTCTTTGCCATCAGGTCAATGACAATATGGTTGTTGTTCTGAGGGTAATAGGGAGAATTTATTATTTCTCAGTGGAAACATCACATCAGTGATATTGTCAGAGTAAGAACTAATTTTTAAATACAGAAAACATACAGTATAAAAAGACTTATAAAACTTGAAACTGATCTTTAGGTTAAAAAATTGAAATTTAACATATTGTGCTTGTTGGAAATGTTGAAAATCAAAAATGAGATCTTTCCCTTTTATAGCATAAATTGAAATTTTTCCTTAATTAAATAATGTGACCAAGATTTTTTGGGGGGGTGAGTAATATGAAATCAAGGAATAATTGAAAGAAAATGTTCATAGGAGCCAATTTAAGTGAGGATGTCTAAAGCAGGGCAGGAAATTGAGGCAGTGAATGTTGTAAGCATAAATTTTAGGACAAAAGATGTAGGGGCATAATCCGGAAAGGAATCTAAATATCAAAGGGAATTTTTTTTTTTACTGAATGAATCATTTTTATTTCAATAAAGTGCTCCATTTAAGATTAGAATTGAGTCTACACAGAAGGATTCCAGCAAATCATACCAGTCATATTTTTTATTCTGCTTCTGACCTGAATGCACAAGACTGCCATGGCTGAATGTATATGGGAAATTCAAACGTTTTGAAGCCAAAACTCCTGAGTCACTTTAGAACAGGGACAGCTCTATGGTCATAGCATTTCAACTTCCAATACAGCTTTGTACTCAGAAGCACCGATTTGACTCTTCAACAGAGACGTCCAAATCTGACTTTACTAGACATTTTCAGAGGGGAGTCCCACGGCTTGGAAGGCAAACCAGGCAGGGTCCAGTCAGGAGACAGAAACCACACAATCATTTCAACCAAGACAGTTGAATATAAAAAACTATTAAATACTTGCAGGGGATTCACTACTAAGAAAGAAAGAAAGAAAAACAAAAAGACCACCCACTAAAGAATCTAGGGCTGAGAGAGTACCCAAAGGAGAAACACATTTTGAGAGGGATTCCTTTTCGCAAGGCTGCGTTTGAATCTCGTTGGAGGAGGTTTGATTGCAGACCATTGATGGTGGAGAAGGCCACTGTGTTGCCAGGCTGAGCCTGGCAGGAAAGGAATGGTCCAGAGCCAGCAAGCAGGAAACCCCTACCAGGGTGTAAGTAGGCTGAGGGGGTCAGTGAGAGAACCACAGGCCGGAAGTAGGTATCCCTCACACTGCCAATTACACACATGGAGCAAACCAAGAAAAGACACACTAGAGCTAGAAAAGAAGCCCCTTCCTCCTACAGTGTGCCTGCAGCACTTTCTACTGGCAAAAGAGAAATGTTTGCATGATCTAGCTCTCGCATCACAAGCAGGGCAATGAAGAGTGGGTTTTGAGCCGAGAGGCAATAATCTCTGACAACCAGCGCAGAAGGCGTGAGCCATTCTGATTGTTACTTACATTTCTATGGCAATCTTTTCCTGTGGTGGCCTGGTGTTTAACCCTATCCCCCCTGCTCACCTACACTGGAATTATCCTGGCTTCTCAGCCCAACTCTAGCTGGCTGGTGGCAGGGAGATAGGGCAAGGGAAGCCACATTCTTTTCTTGCCAGATTGGTGTCAAATTCCTGCAACTGAAGACACAAAATAGACTGAAGAGCACAATTTTCAATGTGCAAACTTTTCTTCTAAAATAAAGACTTTCTATTAAATACTGTGAAATTTGTTAAGTACAGCCATTGCCTCTTTTTTATACAAATTTTTTCAACTCCTACAACCAAATCTATGTTCTCTCTTTCTCAATCCCTCCCCTGCTGATGAAATCTACTGTCTGTATTTTAAATGCTTAATGCTTTAATCTATTGTCTGTATTTTAAATGCTTTTAATGCTTAAAAATGCTATTAATAAGTATTTCTTCCTATGGCCAAGAACTCCAGAATATGGCTGGCCAATAACTTGTCTTCTCTTCCCTGTAAATCTAAGGAAGTGATACACAAGGCACCATGACAGATTGGCCTTGAAGCTATGACAGTGAAAGGTATAACCAGAGCTTGGGGCTTAGACTTAAAGTCTATGTGAGAGTCTCATAGGCTTTAAATCAGCCAGGTCCACTTTCTGAAATGTCCGTAGGTCTTGCTGTGCCAAAGGGTGAAACCGAGTTTGCACTGCGCGAGGCAGGAGATGCAGCGCTGAGATAAGTAAGCAAAAATGACAGACTAACCTTGAAAAGATAAGAAAACACATGATTTATTTACCTTACTTAAAGCATCTTTATTATAAAAATAGAGCAACATAAGGCTGTATTTTGGTTTAATGTTTTATCAGTCTGTGAAATCTAGTTTTATTGTGTTTCGTGCCTGTTGGTCTTCCAAGCATTTGCTGTTGACCAGCTTCTTTTGTCTATTTCCATTGTCCATCTGACTAGAGCAAAAGTGTTTCACACAGAATGGAGATAATATAGTTTCCCCCTAGTTGTGGTAATGATGCAAACTTCTTTTTCTTCTCTCTACTTCGGCGCTCCACAGTTTCTGCTGCCTCATGGCTTCTGCTTACTCTCTTTTCTCTTGTAAATCTGAGATTTTATTATATTACCAGTAGTTATCTTTCATTTCGGAACAATTTCATTCCTGTAACATCTGTAAGCTTTACAAAGGGAGAGATCATTTCCACCATTCTTAGGTTTGGCCCTCCATGTCATAGTAAACCTGCACATTGTAGTCATTCATTAAATATTGTTGACGTGAACATAGAAAATATTTGAAGAACCTTTCACACATCTGTACGCTGTTGCTCTTCCTATTCTTTCCAGAAGAGGGCAGTGATCCACATTTGTCTCTAAATTAAACACTCCTACCTACCCCTTCTCTACCCTAACTCCCACCACATGTGGAAGAAGCTCTTTTAGTTAAGCAATATTCGATAGATGCAAATCCAGCTTTAAAAGTGTCTGGTTGGTTGCTCACAGTAAAATCCAAATAAAAAATCCAAAATAGCAAGATTTGAACTGCAATAGGATTCTGAACAGGAAAATAGCTGATTCTTATTAAATAATAGATGTCGATCCAAGGGAATGACTGAGGCAAAAATCTCAGTCAATGGAGCTTTACTAAGGCAAGATTCTGAGGGGGAGTCTGGGAAAAACGTGAACCGCAGACGAGCTGTGGCTGTTTTTCTGAAGACGACGTTGGAAGCTTCAACATCTATCTTAAAGGCATATAGAGAGAAGGAGGGGGGGTGCTCATGATACAAAGTGGTTACATTCTTGTGAGGCCCAAGAAATCTATTTTTTACATAAAATAAGGGGAATGTTACAAGAGAAAAAGGGAGTGAAGAAAGCGTCAATTATGTAGATGTCCTTGGGTAGGTGGAAGAATGTCTGATTCTGTCTTGTCACCAGTTCTGTTACCTGTAAGGTAAACTTGTAATTCATTATTAGTGTGGAATTGAATAGGCTTTAGTTTTAGGTACTAAACACAGGTATAATTTGCATGTCCCTCCTTATGGGAGGTTAGCAAGGAATTTCCTTGATGAATGATCTATGGGGCTAGTCCTTCACAGGTGCCTGAGGATTTTTACTTTCTCTTTTGCATAAGGAGTTGGGTGGTGGCCTGAGATTTTGAGTTTCTTTTTACATAGACAATGAACTCAACTTGATAATTTTACTGAAATATTCGTTTTCCCCACTATCTATTTATATGAGTATAGAAGGTTTCAGAAGACGGAGATTCATTCTGCTACTCTGAGGTCAATTGTGATTTCAGATCGCAAATAGTAAATAGGTAATCAAATCATTACACATTACATTTCATATTAGTATGAAAAATGTTTGAAATGTATCCTAAAATTAATCATGGAGCCAAATTGTGTTAGGGAGACTCCTTTAGGTTGCCAACATTTGGTTTATGCCAGGTCAGAAAGGTTTATTGTAAGGATATTTTGGGACACAATAATCGGGCCTCATGGAAGAACGAAAATTGGAAAATCCTTCCAATTTCAGTCTATCTTTTCATCTCAGCAGCAAGGCTTTGTGGTTGCCTACCTTGGTCCCCTGCCATTTGGGTGACCCTATTTTTCCCTGATTATTTTGTTCTTGTACCTATCTACTGACATCTTTGTATTCTTTTTCTTTTCTCTACGTCAGTGCTCTGGTGCCTCACAGTTTCTGCTGCCTCATAACTTCTGCTTAATCTTTTTTCTCTGGGTGTCTTTTGTTTTCTGCCCAATAAATGGCCCAAACTGTGACTTTGTCTGAGTCTCATATTCAAAGTCCCCAAAAGAGAGTGTCCAACCTGCCCAGTCAATCACTAGCCCTGTGTTAGGTAGAATGTTCACACTGAGTCACTTCCAGGGCCCTAGCCCAGCTAAGGACTGACTGCTCAGGCTGTCAAAGGCCCACTGTAGTCCATGAACTGTGGCCAGAATGGCAGAGTAATGAGACACAGAGCACAGCAATCGCGGGACCCCTCAGGAAGGGGATCTGGGTATGAAAAACATTCCAAGATTTCCCCACACTGGGCAAAGTAATTGGCAAACACTGTGTTCTTCCTGCCTAGGAAGTCAGTAACAGTAACACGTATGTCTTATTTCACCTATGAACTTTCTGCTCCACTTTATTCTTCTCACTGATGCTGGTGTTTGTCTTTGTTTGAGAGCTTCCGGAGAATAACAGTGTTACAGGCTCCATTTAGTATGCTAACTATAAAGTATTGAAATAGAAAAAACTCTCTTTGTTATGCATTTTGTAGATAATCAAGTGTGCAAAACTTTCTAAAACAAAATGCTTCCCCACTTGGAAGCAGACCAAGTGAAATCACATTGTTAGTTCAAAGTAAGTATTTTAGACTACTACTGTTCTGAGAAATGGGGCAGACATTTCTCAGAACAGTATTCTTAGAGAGATGCTTTGGCAGAAGGGAGATAACCACATTCTCCTGAGAAAAATGATGTTGTGCTACAATAGATAGTATTAGGTTTTCCTTTAAAATTCTTACAAAGAAACCAGTAGTAATAGTTTGCTCTGGTCCTCTAATCCCATGGGTATTTTTCTTCTGCTACTCTTTTTTCTAAGTTTTTTTCAGTCCTTTCGCTTGGCATTCTGTGGTTTTTCAAAGAGTGTTACCAGAGATAACATGATTTTTAGCGCAAATAGGAAAATTTCCCAGTTGAAATGAACTAGAATCAGGCCATTCAAGTCAGAGACATCAGCATATCTCAGGTAGTTTTTTCCTTTCTCTAAAAAAAGTTCCTTATGCTTCTGTATTTTACTTACCCTCCATTTACTTACCCACCATTTTACTCAGGAGGCTGAGACAAAAGAATCACTTGAATCCTAAAGTTTGAGGCTACAGTGAGCTACGGTGGTACCACTGCACTCCAGCCTGGGTGACATGACAGAGCAAGAATCTGACTCTAAAAAAAGAAATCATCATATTTCACAATTCTGGATATGAGCCTAAATGTAACACACCCAATATGATGCACAACACTAGAATTATGTTGCCATGATAATGCTGTAGAAAATGGGGAAGCTTTCTCCCTGTTCTTTGAATGTTCTTTCATTTGCCAGAATGAAAATTTAAATTTCAGTCTTAGAGTTGTTTTCCAATCCCCATACATACCTGCCTCAGACACACACATGCATTCTCGTACACGAAGCTTACTCTAAGGGATAGGCTCAGAAATGCAGCCCGAAGGATATAAAACAGAAGAAGACCTGAAACTTTCTTATTTCCATGCAATGTCTGCCCTTCACTTGGTTAAAATCTCTCGCTGATGTTGTGGAGCAGCAGCCCCCAACCTTTTTGGCACAGAGGACAGGTTTCGTGGAAGATAATTTTTCCATGGCGGTGGTGGGGGTGGAGGGTGGTGATGGTGGTGCGGAGCTCAGGCAGCCTGGTCCTAACAGGCCATGGACCAGTACTGGTCCGCAGCTTGGGGGTTGGCAGAGCGCAGTGGAGGGGACTGATCTTTGCTCGTGATCCTCTCAAAAGGTGGCTCATTCATGCTGCTTTCACCTCATCAGGACTGGGGATTCCCCACGCAGACACTAAAGGCAGATACGAATAAAGGACAACTTTCACTCAGCTCTACTCTACTCCAGCGACTCAGTGCCTTAGCAACCCGCCAGGAAATCCCTAACAGTGCAGGGTGGGAAGGGGGAGGATGCAGGGTGGCTACCACTTATTTCACCTCCATCAGTTGTGACTCTATTAGTTACAAAGATCCTCCAATCCTAAAATATTTGGCTATCTTGCCACTGTCTAATGATTTGTAAATAAAATTTGAGAAGTTATCCATTATTGTATGTGCCTCCCACTTCTAGCCACAAGATTGAAGTATGAAACTGAGGTATTTGAATGGTATAGAGTCCTCAGAGTTTAGGTGAGATTTGCAAGCCAGGCATTCCTTACCTGCATGGAGCTGAAGGGGTGGGGAAAAGCCAAGAGAGAGACTCACTTATTAATCCAAAGAGTCCAGACATGAGGCAGATAAGAATAGGAAACACACAGGTGGAGCAGAACAATAGGAACAGAATTTGGGTTACAGGTCAATGAAAACAAAAGCTGTAATCGAGCTGTGATTGGAGGGCAACAGTGTCCTCAGATAACTCTGACTTCATTATACCATCATTACCATAAATTATTACCCCTTGAATGGGCTTTGGAAGCCATGACACATCCAGGCCTGAACAAATAAAATAAAAATCTCCACCCTCCCACAGATGGGAGGGGATAACATTCTCATTGGTGCAGGGAAACAAAAATGCAAGAAAGAGGAAAGAAAAAGGGAACCCAAAGAGACCCTGAGGCCACTGTCTGTTTGGATGTGTGCCCACTCTGACTCCTTCAGAGTGTCCTATCCCCTGCTTGCTTTGGGGAGTAGGTTTACTAAATAAAACCTTCTGCTTATGCTTCTCTGCTTTGGTTTCAATTCTTTTTACTGGACCCAAGGACTGAGAAAAATCACATGCTGTTAACAGACAGATGTGCAAAAAGCAGGTTTACAACCAATGGGATGGATTGGAAACTGGAGACCGGGTCAGAGAGAGCAGTTCTCAGCACGGTGCAGACAGGGGAGGAACCACAGGCGAAAGCAGCATGCATGCGTCATTCTCAATTCTAGAATTAACAGCTTCCTTTAATTCTTCAACTCAAAAAAAAGGAGAGTAATCAGTTTAAGCCAGAATATAAAGTCTTTGCCATTACTGTTTTTCAAAAGCTAATTCAAAACCTAGGAGTAGGAGCCTATTGAATTATTTTCCTGTTTTCTACTTTTTCTAACATATGACATTAGAGTAAGTGGGAGCCCTTGGGAACAGGAATTGAATTCCATGGAAGTCACAGCCCAACACAACACAGCATTCCAGAGAAGGCTCGCATCATAGTTAGCTGAATGTCAGACCATTTTACTATTTAGGAACATTTTTGAGAGGAGAAAGGAGTGGAAATAAATTCAAAGGAAAGAAAAATTATTTGGGGTCATAAAATTCTCAATATTTAAAAAATGATGAATATTAACAGCAAAGGTAACTCGTAAATTATTTTGAGAATTCTTACCATTTGGACAAGAAGTATGGCAGATGGATTACTAGAAACTTATTTAAACAAACATAATCACTTAGGCTTGTTTCTTCCCTCTGAGTACTCAAGAACTGCTTTATGTAAAACACCCACACACTTTATCTATTCTGGCTTGTACCTCTGGGAGGGGCAAAAAATGTACGAAATCTTTTGTGGAAAAGCATGTGTGGGCAGCCAACAAGGTCTGTGGGTTTTGAGACTGATTGGATCAAACCTGGAAGACCACATCAGCTGCTTTGGGCAGCATTCCAATGTGAAGGCAGGCACCTGCAGGACAATTACCCTTAACTTTTATTATGATTACATTTGCATAACATTATTTTTTCTTAATCTCAGAGAAGAATCCATTAAGGCTTGATTCTTTGGATATTCTGCAAGTCACTAAACTATCTAACTTAGCACTGCCTCTCACCTTACTTATAGAATGTCTGTCTTCCACTTCTGTTTATGATCAGGACTTGTAGGAAATCTGGCTTCATCTAGGCATCTTGTCTCCTTGGCACTATTACCAAAGATGCTCCAGAGGAGAAGTTTTGAATCTTCCAGATATCCCAGCTCATAAATATCTAGGCTGCCCTGACTTAACATTGGAGATTTTTGGATTTATTTCTATTGCTTAACTTATTCAGATGAAACTCATGAGAAACTGAATTAGGAAACTATACAAAAGGCAAAACTTTACCTCTGTCCTCTTAGAGTTGGTTTTTTTTTTTTTAAGCTGGGCCCAAGAAATAAATTGACATAAGACAGATCAACAGGAGAAAAGCATAAAAATTTACTTAATAGAAGTTTTACATGGCAAGGAAACCTTTTTAAGGAAATGGAGCCCCAAAGAGTTGAAAACATACATACTTGCAAAGAATAGTAAAATGTGAAAAAGCAACTAAATTATTTAGGGAGGCTATAAGATAAAAGCTATTTTAGTAAATTCTATACAGAATTCTGTCAACCTCAACTGTCTGCCCTTGATGATAACAACGTTGCTTTCCTTCCAGTATAGGAAAGATGTCTTTCACATGGGAATTTTATCTTCTGCTTTCAAGAAAGTATGAAGGTCAGAGTGACCTTCTTGTAGCTGCTGTTTTTCAGTTGCCTTTAACTCTAAATAGTCTATATGCCAGAGTGGCATATTTGAGGGTGCCATATTCTTAATTCCCTCAAAACGAACCTAAGTGTGTGGATTGAAAATAGCAATAGGTTTGGGAACATTTCATTGATATAACTATTTACAATGAAATTCCCTACCAGAAGATGAAAAACAAGGAGTAAACACTCTGGGAAACAAAACCCTAAAGCAAGATCTATTTGGTCCTAAGGATTCAGAGACACATGGCAAGGTCAACCCGATTCTGGGTCCCCTCTGCTTGCTGTGATTTTTATTAGCAGTTCATGTCAGAAATAAGATTTGGTCCAGACTTACCCTGACCTCTCAGTGACAGGGTAATGGTCATCAATCCTAGCTGCTTGATTGAATCACCTGGAGCTTGCAAAAAACTCCTGATGCTCAGGGCTTGCTTTTGACCAATTAAATCATAGTCTCTGGGAATAAGATACAGACATCAGAATTTTTAAAATGCTCCCCGTGTGATCCTAATGCACACCCACTGTTTGGAGCAGGGTTTTCAAACTGTGTTCCATGGAGTTCTAGGGTGATAACTGTAGAAGTAAGGCTGCTACTCCTCCAGACCCTTCCTCCAGATTCTTTCAGAATTACCTCCCATTTTATCTCTTCTAAGTTTTTCAAATAAAATAAAATGTCATTTGAAAAAAATGGGGGAAAACACTTAAGAGATTTGATAAAGGTTGGACAGTTTTGATTGAAACAAAGCCTATCCACCAGTTAGTCAGGATGACTAATTTGTTGGGATGACAAACTACCTTGGAAGAAGTAGGAAGAGAAGCTGCATTTTTGAGGACTTTCTCTCCAAAGAAGATGGAAATTGATCAAACACCAGTTTGTAATCCTATATTTCTTTACTTCAAGCATAGGGTCAGTGAAACCCACTCATAGTTAGCCAACTGTTTAAGGAAGCAAAGCTTTTTAAAACACTGATTACTATCCCTGATGTTTCCTCCATGACACAAAACCCCTGGGAGAAATAATCTTGTTCTATTGAAACCATTAGCAATCATTGCTGCAGAAGCACATCCCTTTCTGTTAAAATCTAGGAATAGGATATTGTTACAATGCAACTAGTCACCATTTTATGGGTTATGTACTCTGCCAAAGGATGCATATATTAATATTTTTGAGTTACTGTTCTTAAGCAAAGTTACTCAATATCATGAGTTCTTACTTTACTTACTTGAATGATCTGGTGAATGTAACTAGGTAAATTAATCCATTTTCCCCATTTTAATCTTATTTTTCATTACAACTTAAAACTGGTAAAGATTTTTATCTAGTACTGATGTGGCTGTAGATTCAGAAAATTTGAAGTTCTAAAAATATAGCTGGTCAGACAACTATTCCCACTCATATATTCCTAAATATCTCAAAGATACCTTGTGACAGCTGGTTGTTTGGAAAAGGATACAAATAAGGTCCACATGTTGCATCTGGTTAATTGGTCTCTTGTGTCTCTTTTAGTCTCTTTCTTTTATGCCATTGATCTATGAAAAAACTGAGTCACCTATAAAGTAGAATGTCTTAATAATCTAGATTTATCTTGTTGCATTCTTATGGTGTTAACTACCTTGTTTTCTGTTGTTTCTATTTCCTATAATTATGTCTAAATACTTGATTCGGTTTAATTTTTTTAAGGATACAATATTACACAGGTGGTATTGTGTACTTACTCTTGCTTTTCATCACAAGGCACATAATATCTGGTTGCCATTTTTAGGGATTTTAGGGATGCTAATATACATGAATGGCTTCAAGTTGCACAGGTCTTGATCCTGTCTTGCTTCCACCTAATAGTTTACAATTCATTATTTATTGTCTAGATCCATTACGTTATTAGGGATTGCAAAATGTTTATCTTCTAATTCTAAAAAGCTCTCCAAACAATAAAAGAATCAGGAGAGATTATAAAATTCACATGCATAAAATACTAGCTTTTCACATACTCAGATGACAATCACTTAGAAGATATAACAGAAAAAAGAAACCATTTATAATAACAACTTTTCTGATTCTCCTACTTATAAATGGTATATCATGGGTTTTCTCAGCCTCCATAATCAAGTAAGCCAGTTCCCACAATAAATCCCCTCTCATGTGTATTAATAAATAAATTCCATTAATAAACAGAAAATTCTGTTTCTCAGGAGCATCCTGAATAATATGCCACTGTTAGGTTTTATTAAAATGAGACCCAGATGTATCAAAGATGCCTCATGGTTGGCTTGGCCAGTTTAAATACCAAAAAAAAAAAAAATGCTAACTTTAAAACCTTCTTTGAAATTTCACAGCAGCTCAAGAAAGCCCATGGTTAGTATTTCTTCCTAACTCTACATTCAGTGACATCACCTTCGTAACTTAAAATTGCTTACTGAAAATGGGCAAATACTTTATATTAGGAATTTTCTTTTTTCCTGGAGACAGAGTTGTTAAACCTTTATTGTACTCCACTGTTTGAAACCCAGATAACATTTCAAACATGGCAACTTCACACTCCTCCAGCACCTTTGTCTACTTCCCATATAAAATTAGTACTCCACTATCACTGCACATTAGAATCACTTGGGAGCTTTTAAAAATCCCAGTGTCCAGGCACCACCTCAGAAAAATTACATCAGCATCTCAGGGGATGGGGCCAGACACTCAACTGACAAAACCCCCCGGGTGATTCCAATGTGCAGCCAATATTGAGAGTCAATGACAAACACAGGTAGATGCTTTCCATCTAACCTCTCATGTCAATGTCTTAGATTTTTCTTAAAGATTTTGGGATATAAACAGAGAGAGGTGCAAGCACTACCCACAAAAGAAATTAAATATCTCCTGGCTTATTTGACAGAGAAAAAAGATAAGGAAATATTAGAAAATTAAGATACTTGCCTTAGAGAATGCAGAACCACCAAAGTCTAAGTAGAGTGACACAGCTAATAACTGAAATACATTACATTATGTGAGAAGAAGTAGCGGTTTTCTCTTTTTTTTTTTTCTTAGAGACAGGGTCTCACCCTCTCACCCAGACTGGAGTGTAGTGGAACAATCACAGCTCACTATAATCTTGAACTCTGGGTAAATCAGTGGATCATCAGGCTTTAAAATACCTAATTTGAATCACTAATTTCTTCATTTTCCTGTTAAATGTATACAATTTCAGGGATGCTTCAAAGATCCCAAGTAGAAAACCATACATATTTTAAAAACGTTATTTTGGACACATATATATTTTACAATGTAGTATTTGAAGATATAATGCATAAAATTATGTGAATATTTGTCTACTATGCCTTATTTTTGTAATCTTTGCGAAATATTTTTTTCCCATTATACAATGGATATGAATAAGCTGAATGTTTCTTGAAACTGAATTCATTGTTTGAGCCCAAACAAAAAGGTAGGAACTGCACAGAAAAAAAGGAATCATATATGTACACAATTTATTCATGAGATAAATTTGACAGAATAGGTCTTGTATGTCATGAAATGTTTCCTTGTTTATATTCCTTGTGCGGGAAAGCATCGAGTTCCTTCCAAGAGTCTTCTCCAATCCTCTTTTATGTCATAAAGAAGCAGTGGTGGGGAGAAGAACAGACTTGCTGACAGACGCATTTGATTCTTTTCAGCTTCAGGGGAAATTAGAAGTTTAAAAAGAGAGTCAGCCTGGGCGTGGGTTGGCTCTAGTCCAGGGATCTCTTCTTTATGCTTCAATTCTAGACCTAAAAGAGATTGTTATGGTGTGACCCTTTCGGTGCCCTCCCCAGATATCCAATTTCAGGGTGCTCATCCCTCAGCTGCTGCAGTGCAACCTCCTCTGGAGGATGACCCTTGGGCCACTGGAGGCTCCTTCCCTAGAGTTGTCTGGGAAATGTTCTCTCCTTCCCTGGAACAACTCACACACATCTGATGTTCCAGAACCCCCTTTGGGATCAGGCTAAGGTTGACATTCTAGAGCCCCATAGGTCAAGCTAGGAGAGGCAGGTGTCCCAGAACTCCCTGTGGGATTGACCCTGGGCTAAGACTTCACTTGAAATTATATTCTTTCTTGTGTCTATCCTGATAATATAATAGGTTTCTCCTGAGAGTATTCCCTTTTAACAAATCATTTACACACAGCTTCCTGTATCAGGCTCTGCTTCTAGGGAGCCCAAACTAAGAAAACTAAGTGTCCATACTTCTAAAGTCTCCCCTGCCCAAACTGGCTCACCCCATTCCCTCTTGACATCCAGGAACAGACACCAGTTTGCTCTCCCTGTCTTCACCCACCCCCTCCAATGCTGTTCATAGATAAGGTTCCCTGGACTTGTTTTACTCCTGAATAAAGGACTGTTATAAAGGAATTTAGGACGAGGAGTTGGGATGAGAACCTGTTGGAATGAACATTTGTCTTTGCTCACTTTTATCTCCCTCCATCCTGACCCTTTGCCATTCGTATCCCTAATCCCTGTCCTGTCGCTGATACACACACACACACACACACACACACACACACACACTGCTGACCCTGCATCTTTAAGTTCCCAAGGGTATTGTATGCAAGAAAAACAAACTGTTTTCCCATTTATGTTCACACAATACTGAATGCTCCTGGCCACCAAGCATGTGGGTTTTCTCCCACAATGACAAATTGTCCAACACCAGCCGGGTGTCCCACAATTCAGTTCATTTCTGACACCAACCTGACTTAAATGTAGACCCCCCAAGAGGTTAAGGGCTCAGTCCCATAAGACCTTCCCTAACTTCAGATGCCATGCCGGTCGCAAGCAGTAGGTTCCCAAGTAACCCACGTCTTCTGTCCAACTTGGCTACAATCAGACCTTCTCATGATCCCCTTCCCAGGTTCAGTCATTTGCCAGAGCAGCTCACAAATTCAAGGAAGCCCTTTACTTATTATTACCAGTTTATAATAAAAGGATACAACTCAGGACTAGCCATATGAAAGCGATACATAGAACAAGCTTTGGGGGAAAGGGCACACAACTTCCATACCTTCTCTGGGCATGCCACCCTCCATGTGCTGAGCAACCCAGAAGCTCACTGAATCCTGTCCTTTTGGGGTTTTATGGAGGCTTCATTACTTAGGCATGATTGATTAAATCATTGGCCATTAGTAATCAACTCAACCTTCAGCCCCGCTTCCCTCCCCCTGGTCTTGGGGTGGGGCTGAAAGTCCAACCCTCTAATCACAGGATTGGATTCCCTGGCAACTAGCTCCAATCCTGAGTCCATTCAGGAGCCCCCAGCCATCAGTCATCTTGTCAGCATACAAAACAACACAGCACTTTGGAGATTTCAAGAGTTTTAGGAGCTCTGCTCCAGGAATGGGAATCAAGACCAAATATATATTTCTGTTACAAATAACAGCACCACAGATATGTTCTGAGTCTTACATTTGTAGGACTCTCCCCTCAGTTTGTCATCACATTTCATGGTAATAAGGAGCTAATATTCAGCTTTCTCAAGCTAGGGAACATGGACCTCCAGTGATGTAGGGTATAAGCCACAGCACAAAACATGGTTCTTACTCCTTAAGCACAATTCCCTCAGAGATATAAGGGGAATTTATATATGTATAACATAAACTACTATGAATATATATCATGGTAGAATGCAAAATTTACATTATTTCTGATAAATGTAAAACTGCAAAACAGTTTTATACCTGTACTGCTTTAGACAGTGTCCCTAGAACTTTAGTCAGGGCCAATTTACCCTACGATGGTCCGAATGTTTGTCCACCCCTCCACACACAAAATTCATGCATTAAAATCCTAACTCTCAAGGTGATGGTATTAAGAGGTGGGGTTTTTGAAAGGTAATTAGATCAGAAAGGTGGAACCTAAGGAATGGAATTAGTATCATTATAAAATATGCCTGAGGGAGCTTATTTGCACTTTCTACCTCGTGAGGACACAGTGAGAAGTCAGCAGTCCGCAACCTGGAAAACTGCTTTCACCAGAACCTGACCGTGTTTGCACCCTGATCTTGACCTACCCAGCCTCCAGAACTGTGAGAAATAAATTTCTATTATTTGTAAGGCCCCAAACTATGATATTTTCTTATAGTTACCCAAACAGACCAAGTCATATCCACAGTGTAGAAGGCACTGCGCTTGGGGCCCACAATATTTGTAGGATCCCACAGAAGTGTTTTTAATTTCTTTAAAAATCACAAGGAAATAAATAAACTTTTAGGTTGAAGAAAGTATTTTAATATATAATATTAATATATTCATTTTTATATCAATGCAGTCATAAATATGTACATTTGTATATATATTTATTTTTTATTAATATTTTGAATGTAGGAAGTGGTCCATGGTGACAAAAGTGTCCAGGGCCCACAAAAGTCATGGCATGCCCATGCCTCCAGAAACATATTTTCAGTATTCACTGAAAATGTGTGAAAAACTGAGTTTTAGTCATCATATTCTTTCATTTTGAGAACTGAAGTCTTCCAATATCAAGGCAATGAATTTCAAAGGGTAGAATTTCATATATCCTTAAAAGGCAGTGGGATAGACTTACAGGACAAAGACTCCTGCTGACCACACAGCAGATGCATCACGCAGGTTAATCTATGTTAAGAGTAACTTGCTTGCTCACAAGCCACTGCGTCTGCCCCCAGATTCTGTGACTCATATTGACAGAGACTGGCAGACCCGCTTTCATGAGTCTCTCTGTTGAGTGACAAAATCTCAGAACTTGGAGTGGTGTTTGAGCCCGTGGAGCCCAACTCTCCGCCAATGCAAGATCGTCTTCGTCACCACGTGGTTATCAATTTGAGCACATCCTGACACTGCACTTGAGAGCTTCAAAGCAATTTCCTTTATATTACTGTCTTGTAAAAAAAAACCTTAAATGTAAAAAACTACAGAGATACACAGGTTGCTGTTGATACAGTCGGAGGATCTCAGAATGAGTGTACCACTCGACACCACCAGTCAGTGACTGTGAATGAGCTACATATTGTGGGCAGAACCCACAAGGACCATTGTCATCTCATCCTCCTCAGGGCTAAGTTCCAGACCATCCTCCACCACCCTGTGGAGGGTGCTGTAGTGTTGCTGGCTCTGGTCGAAAGAATGCAGCTCTGAAGCAGCCTCCCAGGCGGCAAAAGTGGGCATGGGAATGACATCTGGCCTTTTGTTTTCAAAAAAGCATTTCAGGTTCCTCTCACTCAGCTTGTTGGCATAGTCCAGAAATGTATTTTCCAACTGCTCCTTCTCCTTTTGTGCATATGTCTTCCAAAAACTCAGCTGAAGATAGCTAACTTTAGATCGGCAGCGAGCAAAACAAATGGTGAGCAGAGAGAAGAAAGATGCTGAACCTATCAGGCACCATCCTAGAATCTTAGGAAAAAAGAAATATTGAAGACATGTAAAAGCAAAGTCACTTCTCAGGGAGCTGGGGTGGTATTATCGGGAAATGTAAAGCTAAATTAATAACACAGTCATTGCCATACCTCATTTGAAATCATTCTTCTTAATTTTTAAGCACTTTTTTAAATAGCAAAAATGAAGATAAAGTTTACCTAATCTCTATTCTTTCACCTGACACTGCTGGTATGCAAAGAAATAACCGGAAGGCAGGCAACTGGAAAAGAGCAGAAAGTATAGATTGTCCAAGAATTGGATACATCAAGCTCTCAAACAGTATTAACTGCTAGAGGAAAGAACTCCGTGCATGAGTAAATGTGGTCATTTGAGCAAATGACCAGTTCTTCAGCCAGATGTTTTTAGGCACTGATAAATGCAAATACATGGCTAGTAACCAATTTTTCTCAAGTAACTTTGACTTTGTTTGCAGAGAGCAGCAGACCCTCTCAAAAAGAAGTGTCCTTACCTATTATCCATGGTAAAGGGAAACAGAGATGATACAGTAAGGAAGTTGAAGCTGGAAGAATTTAAAGCCTGAGGAAAAATTAGGGTCATTCATACCTTAAGAATTATTTGTTTTGAATTTTGATAATTAGAAAAAACAAACTCCTCTCTGAATATGAATGGTTCAGCTATTTTTTTCTGAATTGTAACAGCGAAAGTTTAAATAGCTCAATTTATATTCTAATTTTTTTTGTTGTTCTGATTCTATTTTCACAATTGGAATTAACTTGGACAACTAACAAATCTCTTTCAAAGTGTCTCTTGATATTTAGCTTAAATGACCCTTAGTATTCCTTAGCAGATAGGCCCTATTTGGAAATAGAAACAGTAATCTGCAAACGAACTCATTCGGACAGTAACAAAACCGCAAATAAGCTTTAAATCAGTGGTCCCCAACCTGTGGCTCAGACACAAAGTTATTACAAAGGGTTGCAGCCTCTGCAAAAATGCCAAGTCTGGATTGGTAGTATTTGGGTTTAAACTCCAACTTTTCCTTTACTATGAGTATTCCCTGGGCCTCAGTTTCTTCAGTTATAAAATGGGGGTTACACACCGAGGGAGATAATTTTAGAGATCCAATGAAATGATCCTGGACACGCATGTGCATTCAGTGAGTTTTAGCTACTATATTATGATAAGCTTCTATTTTCCAAGTGTATACACATTATTTTATGTGCAATCATTACTGAACTCGTAATATCATTCTGTGCTTATGATTAACGAGTGAGGCACAACTACCATCATGTGAAAGTCCTCTTATTTGTGTGAAATCACTTGAGGTTGGCTACCTCAGATCTTCCTCTTTCCTTCATTGTCTACCTTTCTCTTTCCCCACAGCTGGGTCTCCTGGAGACCGTCTCCCCCCAGTATCTGAGCCAATTCCAGCTGAGTTATAAACTATTTGATCCTCTTCAATCCCCTTTCTCCTTTCACATGACCTTAGCATTGACCTGCCCTCACCTGAGTCCCAAGCAGCAAGTCCTCTTGTTTCCTCCCCCCAATTCACAGCACACAGAGTTGAACTAGAGCTGGTGAATGTTCCCTCCCCAGCCCTCAATTAATAGTGTCCTGTTTTGCATGAGTCTTCTCCCCCAAATCCTGAAAGTATTCCTCACCAATTTGAAACACCTACGATGTACCAGAAGCTTTATGCCTATTTATGTTTATTATCTCTAAACATTCCAACAACTCTCCAAGGTAGATGTTTTTACTGCCAACTATGAGAAATCTGGACTCAGAGAGGTCAAACCACTAACTCTCAGTCACATGGCTGATGAGTCATCAGGATTCAAACCCATGGCCAGTCAATTCCAAGGCTGAGCTCTTTCCACTACTCCAATTAACTTCTTTAAGAACAGAGAGTCATCCAGCTGGATTTCTTGTTTCTCTGCCCCACCTATGGATGAATGTACCTTTTCCACCCTCACCCACATGCCCAACTATTGGTCTGGGCTGTGTGTTGCCTCCTGCCTGCCTGAACCTCTATGGTCAGCACCTGCTGTTGATGCAATGCCAACTCCTCTTGTCCACATCCCTCACGCATCCTCCCATGGGAATCAGCCCCAGGTCCTCTCATTCTGATGAAAAGTCAACAGGGCAGGATGCCCAGTCTAAGCTGTGACAGGATATGCATGATTTCCTCGTGCCTGTGTTTAGAGAAGCTCACACAGTGGTAAGTGTTTGGACCTGGCACTAACTGAATGGAACCTGGTGCCTTAGGACACAGACCATAAGTCATTCACCCTACCATAACATTTGTAATTTATATCTTCCTTTAACAAAAGACGCAAGACATTTGGGAGTCTGATATGTTTTATCTAAGATATGCTTTACACATCAAATGAAAGATTTTGTTTGGGGGCATTTTTGGGTCTTATCAATTTATAAACAGTGTAACTTTGCTGCTAACTACCTTTGGGATGCATAATTTTAAAAACAGACTTTGCTTTGATGTGTTGTTACAAATCCTTGTTAAAAAAGTAAAATTATAATATTCCAGTGCATTTATTCTGAAACAAATATCATTCCTGACAAATTGTGGATCTGTTTATTTACTCTTACTGCTTGTTTTGATTTTGGGAATGCAATTCCTACTACTCATAAGCAGGAAGTCAGTCTTTCCCTAAGGCTGTACATCTGGATTTGTGTTCATGTACCTGGAAGGATGACAAACTACCTCCCTGAATCAATTAGGTAAAGCTATGATTTCCCTCTGTTAAATAAAACAATGCTCCAAATCTGGAGCTTCTGAGGTAATGTAAGAACTTTTTTAGCTGTCCAGCACAAAGAGTATAAGACATAATCTCCCTAGAGAATATGGGAGATTAAATAGCTTTTCACTGAAAGCTATTTAAAGACTGCTGATTCCTACTTTATATGGGAAATTCTTCTCAGTCTTGACAGTAATTACACACAGAGATAGCAGTTGCCAGAAATCATTCAAAGGAATCTCTACACTAATTATATTACACACAACTTTAAAAAGTATTAACTCATTTGGTTCAGCTATAATTTAATAGATGAACAACATGTGCATGTTTCTCTGAGAAACCAGTTTCAAAATAAATAATTGAGAGAAGGCAGTAATTTCTAATTACCGCTCTGCCATTAACACTCAATGTATGATTTAGTGTTATGCATTATTTATTTGCAAAGTCAATCCAAAGAGATTGTTTTAAAGTACTTAAATATTTACATATGCATAATCCAGAGGATATTTTCTCTTTGGAAATGGAAAAGACATAAACCAATCAGCAATTTTCTGAGCCATCCAGCCTCCAAAAAGCTTTTCCTCAGATAGTCGTAATGCTGCATCATGTTCCAATTACCATTTAGTTTCAAAAGATTCTGGCAGTACTCAGATTCAGCCCTGGCTGAAAGGAGGGCAGGGAGATACTTCAAGCTCACGCTGGGAGAAAAAGGTGAGTTTGTCCTCTCTTACCTGAGACTGGGCCTGAAGGGACAGTTTCAGTTCTTCATTGTCCGTGGATAGCGTGCTGGCTTTGCCACAAGGTACTTTGTGGAGTTCTTCCCAGCACTCTTTAGGCTTGCCCTTGCAAATCATTCCCAGGAGTCTTGAACTTTTCGTCCCGCTCATGGCACATTCATAAAAAGTTCCATTGAGCAGAGCCACAGACAGCCACATCACAGGGGCCACCAACGAGCTCAGAATGATCTGACCGAGGACATAGAAGAAGCGGCAGCTGTGGCCTCTGGGGAAGATTTTCCTGGGGTTCACACAGCAGCCTGTGAAGAGTCTCCAGGACTTGTTGCTCAGAAAGAGTCCCAGGATTAGTAACACCCAGGCAGGAGCAAAGAGGAACACCAGCCCGTAGACCATATTCTCAGAGCTGCAGGGGCACTTAAAAGCTACGACTGAAAAGAGACGCTCACTTCCCACAGTCAGCAGAGCCATGAAACTGTAGCCGATAGCGGTTTTCTGGTTAAGGAAGAATTTTAAAATGCCCTGAAAAGCATCCATGTTGGAGATGCTCAAAGAGGGACAATGATTTGCCCTTGTTTTCGACCGAGCAGCTGTGGCAGTGGCTGAGGGTGGAGCTCCTTTATTAGAAACAGCAGTCCTCCTTCGCAGACCGAATTCAGCCAGATAAGGAAACAATGTCATTCCCTAGGAATGAATATTTCCCAACAGTGTTCAGATAATGCCTCCTACTGGTGGATATTGGGCCACAATACTGCAGCCTAAATGCTGAGAATTGAGAAAATTCAGAGCGCACAGACTTTGTTTTTACATTCTTTCCATGTGGCTTGGATTGAAAATCAGAAAGAAATTCTCACCCGTACAAATAATGGCCTAGGAATTTTCCAGCACGAGGAATCAGCATTAGCAGAAAGGGGTTTCAGATAATTGATTGGGAGCCAAATCAAATCTCCAAGCCTAGAATTTCATGATTCTTTTTCTCTTGCCACATGACTTAAGAGTCACAAGGCAGGGATTCATTTTATGTCTTCTTAAACTGGCTAGAGTTAGAGACTTGAACCAAATTTTAGGATTTGGGGAATTTGAATTTTATATGGAAAAGTTTAGGGAGGGTTTGTTTTGAAGGGTTCTCATCATTTCTTTCCTAGGCTAGTGTAGCAAATTTTTGATTAGTGTCTTGCATTTGACCTCATGCCTTCTCCCACTCACAACCCTAAATCCATCCTCTATGCTGACAAGAAGAGCCCTCTAAAACAGAAATCCAATTCTGCATTAGCCTGTTCATACCTTTGGGGCTCCCCACTGCACACAATTTGTTAGGTATAGACCTACCCTGCACCCGATCATTGTATTTCAAGCCTATGTCCGGTGCCCACTGCATAGAATGTCTTTGCCCCACCTCCCTCCCCCAACCTTGTCCACCTGGCAAACACTGCCTCAATATTCATGCATTCTGAGTCTAAACATGGTATAAAACACAGAATGGATGCTCACTCAATAATTTGTTTTGCAAATGGCTATTGAACTCCCAGTATGTGCCAGGCACTGTGCTGGACAGGCAGTGCTCAGTGGAATGAATGAATTAGGAACCTCTTAGACATTCTAATTTTAAATAATTTAAGAAAGTTATTTTCATTTCTCTCCTACACTGCTCTTGATTTTAAAAATTAAATTAATTAAGGCACTTAAAAAGTGACAAGATATCAAACTGACAAATTTTCCTGAATAAACTTCAAAGTCCAGGCCTGTGTGTTTTATAAAAAGAAATTGCCCTGGATGAGAAGCCAAGGAACTAAGCTACAGTATGGCCTGGGGTGTATCATTTTACTTCTCTGGACACCAATTTACTCATTTGCAAAACTAGGAGTTTAAAAGAAATAGTGTCCAAGATTGCTTCCATTCCTACACTGTAAAATTCTTTAAGCCCTGCGAAACAGCGGACTTTTAGGAGAAGTTACTCTATTATTCTATTATTCACTACCCCTTTCTCCTTCTCAGAGACTTGTCATCTGTGGTAGAGTAGTCCCCAGTTATCCACAAGGTATGCCTGAAAACAAGACCCGCAGTGGATACCTGAAACCGCGGGTAGTACCGAACCCTATAAATAACTGTGTTTTTTGATCAGGTAAAGGAGGGACTGTGAGGTGATTCATGGGCAGGTAGCATGGACACAATGGACAAAGGGGTGATTCATGTTCTGGGTAGGACAGAGCAGGACAGCGAGAGATTTCATCACGATACTCAGAAGCACAATTTAAAACTTACGAATTGTTAATTTACGCAATTTTCCATTTAATATTTTCAGACCATGTTTGACTGCAGGTAACTGAAACCTTGGATAAAGGGAGACTGCTATAATATGATTTCCTCAACTTCCCAAACCACATTCTTGGGTCTAATCTGTTCATCTGCTCTGACCATTACTTTACCATTGTGGCAAATGTGTCCTGGGTCCCTTGTAATTCAGGATTTAATCCTTTGCTAGGATCAGTGTGACAAATATTGTACTGATATATTGATGATTAATAACATTTTAATGTTGTACCCTCCTAAAGAATATATATCTTAAAAAAAGTTTTTTGAAAATAGTGCCTTAATGCTGTTTTTTATAAATCATATTGTTTCCACAGAAAACTAGTCCCTTAGGATGTTCCATAAAAATAAAGGGACTCAAGACTTTCACTTGTCATTGGGGTAATAAATTGCAAAGCTAAGTGTGAACCCAGACTCCCTGACTACAGACTCTCTGTGCTTAACCATTGCGCGCAATGCCTGTTAACAGGGTGTTTGGTTTCTCTACTAATAGATATTTGTCCTAGTTCTAGTTCTATCAGATTTTGTTCTCCTCTTTTCCAGGTTGCTTTCAAGATGTACTTGGGAATTACGCCCAGTGTGACCTGTAACAATTCAAGCAGAAATGAATTTTCCCTAATTCTAGACAAGAATCCTCTGGTGGAGTTTGTGGAAGAGCTCCCTGCTGGGCGATCTTCTCTGTGCTACTGCAACTTGCTCTGTGGGATTATCAGAGGTGCCCTGGAAATGGTAAAGCACATCATTCATTTTGCTGAGTATATTAGTCATCTGGTGCTGTGTAACAAATTACCCCCAAAATATTACAGCTTCAAACAACAAACATTTATTATTTCACACAGTTTCTGAGGACCAGAAATCTGTGAGCAGCTTAGGTGGGTGGTTGTGGCTCAGAGCCTTTCATCGCTTCAAAGCAGTCTTTGACTACTTAATATATATGCAGTCAAGCTCTTGGTTGAGGCTTAGCCTCTGAGAACTTGACTGAGGGTGGAGAACCTACTTCCAAGCTCACTCACACAGCCTCAGTGCCTTGCTGGCAGTCAGCTAGAGGTTTCATGAAGGTCCCGGCCACGTAGACATCTTTGCAGCTGTAATCACGGCAAGGCAGCTTGTGCTGCCGACACTGGTGCAATGGGGGTGGGGACTGGCTGAGGGCATGAATATCAAGAGGTGGGGATCACTGCAGGCCATTTCGGAGGCTGGCTTCTACACCCAAATTATCCATTGGCTTAATTAAAACAGTTATTAGGATCTGCTTGGTGTCAAGCACTGAGCATACAAAGATGAACAAGATACAGTCAGCTCTTAAAGAATCTTTTGTCAAATAGAAAAATCAGATATGTAAAGAAGTATAACTGAGGAATATGGGAGGACCTGAGGCAGGAAAGACTTCCAAGAGAAACTCTAAACTGGCAGTTGAAGGAAAAATAAGAGGCAGATAAAGGCTTTCAGTAAGGGGAGCAGGGGAAAATATTAACAATATTCCAGGAAGAAGGATCAGCATGTCCAAGGACACAAAAAGAATGTTTCATTCAAGGAACAAGGAACTTGAATTAGTTTAGTATGACTGATATGTAGATTGTCACAAGAAAGGGGATTTAAATAGTCTTTACAGAAGCCTGATGAAAGAAGAGATGCATATGACAAGCTTGGGAATTCAGGTTTTTATATTAAAAGCAACACAAAGTCAATACGGGTTTATAAAGAGGGGAACAATATTTTGAAACTTGTGTTTTGGGAATTTCATTTCTCTATGATCCAAGTGAAAGTATACAAGAGGGAACATGGGTGAAGGAAGAAAGGAGAGCATTCAGGAAGCTGACGGTGGTAACCTCATGTAAAACCAGGAGGGAACCCTACTCCCTGACAGTAGGAGTGGAGAGGAGAAGACTGATTTGAACGACATGCAGAAGGCAGAACAGATAAGACACAGTTATGAATTGGCTGAAAGGGACAAGATTAGGGAAAAGATTCAGACATGACTTTTAGGCTTCTGAGCAACTTGTAGTGATGGTTGTGCCATTAACCAAGAGAGCAAAGCCAGGAAGAGTACATTCGGGCTTGGGAAAAACAAAATGAGGAGTTCAATGCTGAACATGCTGGGGCTGAGGTGTCTACCACACACACAAGTGAGGATGTCCAGCAAGCAGTTGCTTATACCTGTCTGGGCTCACAGAGAGATGTGGAAGGAAGAGGCATTGGAACTGGCGAAGAATGCCGAGGGAGAATCCGTAGAGCAAAAAGAAAAGGGAGTCACTGATACAGCCCTAGGAAGCAACAAAATATGATGAGTAGTTAAACAGAGAACACAAAGCTTGCAAAAGATACTAAGAAGGAATAATCAGAGGTAGGAAAGGAGTCCTAGAAACAAAGGAGGAGAGTATTTCAAGAAGGAGTGATTAAAAAGATCAAGCACAGCACAATCTAAGTAAAACAAGACCTGAAAAATATCCAGAACATTTAAGGACCAAAAGATGAGGGAGGGCCATGGTAAAAGCTGTTTCAGGAAAGTGGAGGGAGAAGACAATAATCTGTCATCTTAGGAAGAGGTAACAGTCAACAAAGTCTCATTTTTACAGAAGCTCAGGTATTAAGAATGGTCAGACCAGATGCTAACCAAGGTCTAGACAAGTATTGACCTATCCAGTAATAAGGCATGAATGTAATTTTTAATAATTTGTGATAAGTAGGAGAAAGATAGAGTAACAGGTAATCCAAAAGTGTAAAGCAATAATGTATTATTCACACAGATCCTCCATGCTTCTGTGTTAGCATATTTTTAGGCTTGTCCTACAGTCAATGGCCATGAGATCAAGAAAGGGGAAGGGAATTGTTCTGGGAGTTTAGAGGCAAAGGGAGAAATCACAAAACTGTGTCAAAAATTGGGTTAAACTCTCCAGCTTTCATGGATAACGGTTGATTATACATGCTGAATGACAGACAGGTATCAGACCTCATGTGGCCCCAAATATTCAAATAGCGTCAACATAGTCTCCTTGTTATTTTAATCAATTTTTTGTTAAATTTTAACAGAGACATAAAAAATCTTATGAAAAAAGAAGTTGAGGGTAAATTTAGTTTCTGTATTTCAAAATGCAATTTGCATCCCTCTATTGGGTAATAGGCATCTCGAGCCATGGTTTTTGCACCCTGTGTGAACCAGATAATTTGGCACACTAATGGTTTAACAAATCCAGGCTGGTTGACTAAGAAATTCTTGGTGAGAGATGGGATGAGTCAGATAAGAGCCAAAAAATTAATTTTGCCTGCGAGACCCAGGCATTTTTCACAAATTATTTGCTTTTACGAGGTACTGTCACTTCTTTGTCTCATTTATCCCAATGACTTAAAATAACTCTGAACGAATACTCTATTAAGGGTGAATCAGCAATATCACGCCGCTTATGTGAACACATTTTAATGAATAGAGAAGTAAGCCCTTGCTGTCTGGGAAATGGGAAATGCTTTACAGAGGAAAAGGGGGTCTGAGTATCAAATACTCATGTCTGTAATTTCAATCTTTAATTTTATATCTATAATTTATTTAATTGATTTTTTCTTTTCAAAGCTCTCAAAGCCATAAGTGACTGCTAAATGTTGTTAGAAGTGATTATGTTATTTAGCTAATGAAAGAATGATTTATGGCAAACCAGTATGAGAGGAATCGTTACAGAATCCATTTATCCTTGGAAGTTCTGTTTGGCCAAGCACTCTGGGTCAAGGCCATCTTTGAGTTGGGAATTTGTGTTCTTCTTGAGATGGATCCATCGTTCGTCCTTGCACTGTGGGCTAAACTTGGCACGGGCCGACACATCCGGGTGTCCCAGTCATCCTGCTTGGGCCAGACCTAGCCTGCCCTTCTCTTTGCAGATTCACGCCACAGAGCTGACACACGGCCAGACTATCACTGGAGGACACACGGTAAAGGGTCCTTTATCCACTGAACAAGCTCTTTTTTGTCATTTCATAAGTGGAGCAAAGAAAGCCAAAAAAAGATATTGAGAAAAATGTAGAGGTTTTTTTTTTTAATTCAATGACTCAGGCTTTTTTTTTTTTCTTTCCTAGGTTCATTTGGCTGCTGATGTTACATTCTTGCAAGACAGACTAAAAGGCGACAGTGTGACAGAAATAGGAATAACATTTCTAAAAAAGCTAGATGAGAAAAAATATAGACGGAAAAAATGAAGACTACCATGCAAAATGCCTTGGGGTGGCAAGTTGAGGAGTTAATATTAGTTAAACATGGATAGTCATAGAAACTTTGAATTGCTTAATAGCATGTGCTGTGAAAGGCTTATAAATCAGCCAGATATTTGAAATGCAGGGCATGAGGATTTAAAGATTTTTTTCTTTTGCTTATAAATCCTACATTTTCAATTTCGTGTCCACAAGATTTCACATACAAATAACTCCTTATAAGATAGCAAGCATGAATTCCACACATTACAGAATCCATCCTCAGAGAGTCAATTCATTTCATTTACTTACGGTAATGAAGAAAAGGAACTACCAATACAAACAGTTGGTGTATTTATCTTTCAATGGCAAAATGGATGAAATAATCACAGCAGAGTTCACCGTAGATAGTTTCTATATACTGTACATTGCATTCCTTATATTTGATAGAAACAGTTCTATTTGTAACACTTTTTCATATTTCTGAGAAATTATGGATGTGGTTTTTCTTATTTATTAGCTTGGATTATAGCTTTAGCCTGCTGAAGCTACTCTCGATTTGTAATCACCAAGGCAAGCTATTTATTTGGTGTTAAGTCTGAAACATTTAAAATTAGCATTTTAAAAATAGTAGTTAATTTTAATTCATTTCAATTTATTCAGTTTTTAGATGGCTGGTATTTACCAAATTCCTTCCTTTTCTCATGGCTGATAGGCCAGGAAACCTCTAAAATGAGAGGTAAATAATGATCTTTGAGAATACTTTGTTACCCCCAAGCTTATTCACTTAGAATTTTTACTATCATTTTTATCCCCTAAAAATCTGCAAAGAATAGTTTGTGACCAGAACATATTTAAAATTCAAAAGATCCTGGATTAAATAAACACTAACCTTCACCAGATTATCATCACACAAGGGGAGCCTGCAAGGAAGCCCAGGATCTGCCGGGCTTTGCAAAGAACTCAATCTACAAGTAAAAGTTACAATTAGCATGACACCATCTTTGAAAACGGAAGTAAGTGATATGGTAGTGATAGATGTCAAGTAGGACTCAGGAGCCTGAGGACCCAATCCCAGTTCTGTTCTGTTTCTGGTGGCTTCAGCTAATCCTGGCTGGTGGCGAATCCTGGGAAAGCGCATAATTTCTCTCTCTCTCTCCTCGCTCCATCTTTAAAATGAGGGGATTGGACATGAAAATATCTAACACTATATCAGTGTGTTTAAATGACAGAAATTACCACTGAAATTCTATATATTTTGGACTTTTCTAGAAGACTATAGGAAAATTGTTCCCCACGCACCCAGCTCTCTCTGCAAAAGGACATTACAATAGGCATAAAGGACCACACAGGCCACTGGGACAGCTATAGCATCAACGGAAGGACCTTCAAGCCTGTTCCACAGAAATGAGGAGTAGAATCTGGAAGAAGAAAATATCTTGCATCAGAAGGGATATCATGATATCATGTATTTTAAGCTGATGCCTCTAGAAGGATGCTTTCCTACAATCTATCCCAAAGCTTCTTTTCAGGATTTTTCCATCTTCTGCTCAGTTACCTGTTTCTCCTTTACAGTACACTCACGTCTCCAGGAACCCAAAATGGTCATGTTCAAGGGCCTTTTTCTTTTTCTTTTTTTGTTTTTTTTTGAGGGACAATCTCACTGTGTTGCCCAGGCTAGAGTGCCGTGGCGTCATCCTAGCTCATAGCAACCTCAAACTCCTGGGCTTGAGCTATCCTTCTGTTTCAGCCTCCCAAGCATCTGGGACTACAGGCATGCGCCACCATTCCCGGCTAATTTTTTCTATGTATTTTTAGTTGTTCAATTAATTTCTTTCTAATTTTAGTAGAGACGGGGTCTTGCTCTTGCTCAGGCTGGTTTCGAACTCCTGAGCTCAAACAATCCGCCCTCCTCGGCCTCCCAAAGTGAGAGGATTACAGGCGCGAGTCACCGTGCCTGGCCAAGGGCCTTTTTCTTAAATCAGCACCCAGTTAACTCTCTTGAAAATGTTCCATTATTCCTTGGAGTATTCTCTTATCTCTGTACACTTTCCTCTTCTTTCTCTCCCAATCCAACCATCAAAACTCCCTTGGCCTTATATCTTCATTACTTACCATCGAAGGCAGTTTAACCTGTTATTTTCAGTGATGCTGAGTGTTAGAACCAATGATGGTTTCAGGATAAGATTTGTTCTCCATCTCTTGTTTTTCTTACCCTGGAGGGCGGGGAGTCTCTTGGCATTGAATGCATACTATGAAAGGTGAACTATGACTAAGAGAATGGCTTCTTTATATTCAATAGGTGCTCCATCCCAAACAATGTGAGGATCTAGAAAGTGCTTGTTCATTAGCATTATGAGAGCCTTCTACATGATTTTAAATTTTCTAGTAACCATATTAAATAAGTAAAAAGAAACAGGTGACATTAATTTTAATAATATATGTAATTTATACTAGTTATCCAAAATATTATTTCAACATTTATCTATGTAAAAATTATTAATGAGACACTTTACATCCTTTTTTAATACCATCTTTGAACTCCAGTGTGTATTTGACACTTTTAGCCGCTCTCGATCCAATGGAAAATTTTCAAAAGTCAAAGTGAAATATAGTCCTACCAAAACAATAAAGTTGGGTTTAGTGGTATTTAACAGTTTCAGTTTATAAATCTAAATTAATTGAAATTAAACTAAGTTTAAAAGTCAGTCACACTATTCACATTTTAACTGTTCAATAGCCATGTGTGTCTAGTGGCTACTTAATGGACAGCACAGGTCTAGAATTCCCAGTCAAAGGTCCACTGGGTCTCCTTGACCTGTGACACAAAGAATGAATGGAAAGGGTCCAGGATTTTGGACAGGGAGAGAAGAGATAGGTAGAAAAGAAAAGGGTTAAGGAAAAAGACTGTCAGAGACCCTTAAAATGTTCTCTCCTCCAACTGAGTGGTGGCTCCTAGAAAAAATAAAGAAGGATTGCACATCGTCCCCTGGGCTCCAAGTGCATTTTCATTGCCATTCTGTAGTTACATCTTTCTGATAAAGGACTTGAGGAAGTTGCACAACATAACTAGAGATATGTAATATTTTTATTTCACAAAAACCTTTACTCTGAACCCCAAACCTTGATCAAAGCAGAGATTTTTTTTTTTTTATCATCTTAGCAAAGCCAAAGAGGAAGAAATGTTTGGGACACAGAGAGAGTTTAGTGCTATTTAAATGACACCACCAGATGTTGCCCCAGCTATTTACTGAGGAGGTCTGCTTTGGTTGCCTGTTCACTATTTACAGTTGTCAGGAATCAGAAATATTAATACTTCTTTCAGCATCCTGTACACTTATTTATTGTCTTCTCAAATCTCTCAGTTTCGTTCATTAACTATTAGTAGCTTGGATCTCTTTAGCAGTTGGAGTGAACTATTGTGAATAAATGGAAAGTTTCCTCTTTTGTCTTCTATTTTTCCTTCTAGCTAGCAGCTCTGTTGCCACTGTATACTCATCTCTTTTCTTCCAAGGAATCTTCTGCAACTCCTTGCTTTCTTTTTTATTCCTTCTTCCACTTTCTTTCTTTTAATTATGCTTCATGTAATGAGCATTTGTTGGCTTCCTATATCTTTCCCCCTTCTAATTAAATGACATTTTTCTGTTTAGGTTCCCACCATTTAATTAAGCAACATATCTAATTCAGGGGAAGTCGGCCCTATTCTCAGCTCCATTGCTATCCCCTAAGTACAGTAGCTCATTCCCAGTTTAAAACCACTTCATTGCCAGCCAGATCTAAACCAATCCACACACTGTATTCCCCAGACCACAGTCATTGGTTCCAGCATGGGCCAATCACTGCAACTTTTATTCTATGGTTATGCAAAAAGTTCTCTCTTTCTCTCTCTCTCTCTCTCTGTCTCTCTCTCTTTCTCTTTGTTCGCCTCCCCCAACTTCCACCCCAATATGTGGTTCTGGTTGCTGCTAACATATAGCACATAGGGAGGAGGACAAGAATGAATGAATTGAAGAGAATAAAAGCCCGCCCTGCCTCTGAAATTTCAGTTTCATGAGCCAATAAATTTACTGTATTCTTAAGAGAGTAGAGTTGGGTTTCTTTTACTTGCAATCAACAGGATCCAAAATAATGCATTTTCCAAATCTCTCATCTCTATTAATAGCAATGCAACAAAATTCAATGCATGACAAATATGTGATAGGTCAGATCATTTACAACATATTATAGAATACCAAACAGAATAAACTGTTTATTATTGCATATTTCACATGTTTGAATGCTTAATGAAATAAAACTTGGATTTACATAGCTCTCCTCCTCACAGAAAGAACAAATTTGTAGGAGGGAAAGAATAGAAACTTGCATTACAGTGTTCATCTACTCAGCACAGAAGACCCAGAAAAAGGGAGATTCCACAGGGAGTAGACATAGTTTTAAATCAGTGGTATCTCTTAAAACAAACCAAAACAAAACAAAAATTTATACATTTCAGGTCCTTACTTCAATTATTTCCACTGGAAACTTAAGTGACGTCAGGAGTCACTTGAGGAAGAGCAATCCTCTGATTTCAGGAGCTGCCCAATGGTATAAATCTTTCAAGCCAGCAGACTGTATTTAGTGATTTGCTATTTCTGTGTAGTGTATGAATCACATTTTGATAACTTAAAAGAGGAAATGCTAATTCCCAATGGATACCAAGCAATAGAAGCATCTAGAAATGTTGGTTTCTTGGATTTGAATTTAATTAACATTTTTATCATATGCCAGGCATATGTGATACATTATTTAATTTTCACAACAATCTGTGAGGCATTAAGTTTGCAACAGAGAGAAGGAGTTGGCTATGAAACTACAAAGGAACTAAATGTGCCAGTGCTTTAAGTGCATCAGGATGTGGGGCTGATGAGTGAAGGGAGTTGGTGATGGCTCCCAAGACTTGGGGGACAGTGAGAGAAGGAGTAGATAATTAGAAAAGAAGCTAATAAGCTTGGAATACTTTGAGTTTTCAGTGCTTTTGAAACATCCAAACAATACCAGGAGCTTGGAAGAGAGAGAAAGATGGATTTTGGAGTCATCAGTGCATGGATAATAGTAAGAGCAGTAGATGTGGATGGCAACATCCAGGGAGACGATGGACTTGGGAAAATACAAGCGGCAGGGATAGAGTCTTGAGAACTACCACCATGCAAGAGGCAGCAAGGAACAAAGAGAAAAAGTGAGGTCCAACTTCAGTCAGAGATGTGGATGGGAGAAACTGGTGGCACCGAAGCAGAGTTTCAAGAAGAATAGAGTGGTCAGAGGTGTTAGAAGCCACAGAAAAGCCAAGAAAGTTAGGCCAGAAATGGATATTGGAATTGGCAATGAGAAGGTCTTTGCCTCAGAGCAATTTCGGGGCCATGGTGGAGGCAGAAGCCTTGTTGTAGTGGATTGAGGAGTCAGTGGGAGGTGAGACACTGTGCATAGATGATTCTTTTAAGGAGCTCGACTGTAAATGGAAAGAGACGTAAGATACTCAGTGCAAAGTAGGGCTGTTTGCTCTTTTATTTTTATTTTTTTAAGAACATAGTCACTTGAAAATATAGGAGAGAGGGAATAACTGATGCAGCAATGCTGTGAGGGGGTGGAGAAGGCAGGAGAAAGGTTTGACTCTGAACTGCATAAAGACAACTGATCCCTCCCCCTGAGAAAGACATGATGAAGTTGAGAGTAGACAGAGAAGGGGGTGGGATTAGAGGCGTTAGAGGAAAACTTTGATCCAACTCGAAGCTGTTGGCCTCAATCTTCCCTGTGCAGCAAGATGCAAGATCTTTGTGGAGATGGAGGTGGGCAGAAGCTGGATAAGGATGCTTTCTGCTGAAGAACATTGCCTGTGCTCTCAGCACTCTTGCCCCAGAAGTAGAAAATAACCTAGCCTTCAGATGGAATGATAACGCACATGCCTGGGGGTCAGCGGAGGGAAAATGCACAGGACTTTTACTTCCTTGTGCCCTAATGACTGAATCTCCATGATGACACTAATACAAGGGGAATGATATCCCAATGGGACACACTTACCCGAGATTCCACATGGATCATAAGCACAATTTCCCCTATCTTTGGAGGAGATAGGGCGATTCGGTTGTGGGCTCTGTTAGGGAGCTCTTCAAAGCTCTTCAAAGCTCTTCAAAGTGAGCCGATGTGTAGCTACAAAATTTCCCGAGGTCCTCCTGAACTCTGAAAATGTTCATGATCCACACATAGAAATGACCTTTGAGGAAAGACACAGAGAGCCACATACTGGGAGTAAGTACCAAGACTTGCATGGTAATTGTCCCAAAGATGACAAAGAAATGTGAAAAGCTGAAAAATGCCACAATTGGAAAAATACCCCAGGAAAAACAGCACAAAAGCTGGAGCCAATAAGTAAAATAGCCCACAATTTTTAACTGCTGCAGATTTTTAAACACTGACAAAAAGAAGAAAAATCTCCACCTCAACTGTTAGTACTCCTCTCAGAATTTAACCTGTGACTGTCTTTTGGCTGCCTAAGACATTTCAGACAGTCCAGAAGAACTCCAGATCAAAACAATGTACTTTTCAATACCCTAAACAGGTGAAAACTTGGCCTCTTAACGGTTTTCTGAACACCTGCTGGGTGGAGTCCCTCATGAGGTTGTCAAATCAAAATGAATGAATGGGAGAAAAGAAGTCCCAAAACAGGTTGATCAAGTTTAGACAGCTCCAGGGGCAATCCTTTGCCAAAAATGCAACTTCTCCGGACCCAGCAGCTGATTAAGGTGGTATTTCTATACATGGACTCGGTCACCTGTCTATTGGCAAAGATTTGTTCTTTATAATCTACATATTATGCTCTACATAATTTACGTAGTTGAACATGGTTAAACGAAGTGTTAATGATATTCCTGGTAGCTACCTTTTAGAGGAAGATCTCAGGAAAGAGCAAATTGAATAAATAATTACTAGCATATGATTTACTTATTCTTAGCAAAGCACAAGAGTGCTCTTGGTCTCCCCTACCCCCTTAGGGACCTAACTTCATCACTTAACCTTCCCTTTCCACTGGCTCCTTCTCATAAGCTTAAAAGCAGGCTCAAGTCTCTGTCATCCTAGAAAGAACATTCCCTTGACGCTTCTTCCCTATCAGGCCACCACTATCTCCCTCATCCTTTCACTGGCAAACTTTAAGAAAACATGATGTGGCAGAATGAGTCCCAGCTTTGAAACCGGAGGACAATCTGCCTTAAAATGCATACCTTGCCACTGACTATCAGAGTGGCCTTAGGCAAGTCTCTTTCCCTCAAGTAAAATGGCACAATAATACCTTCTTTGAAAGATGACGTATTTAATGAACTGTACCCATTGTTCTTATGCTTGTTGATTCACTCCTCAGTTCACTGCAACCTGATTTCTGATCCCACATTCTGCTGAAACTTTATTGACTGTCACAAGTTACATCTTTGTTTGCCCAATAAAATCATCATTTTATTCCTGGTATGTCTTTATCTCTCTGCAGCGTCTGATACTCCTGACCCCTCCCTGCTTGGTTCTTTCTCCTTGCTGAGCTTCAGAGAAATTTCTCCATCCTGACTCTTTTGTATTTCTGCTGGTTACTAATTCCAAGTCTCCTTTATTCACCTGTAGTTCCTCTGCCTTCCCCAAATGTTGGTATGTGTGCAGCTCCAGGCTTGGCATTTTCTTAAGGCAGACATTTCCCCTGAATAGCATGACCCACAAACACAGAAAGCTTCTCCTCTCTACTCTCTTCACCTGTTTGCTCCTATTTCCTCCTAGTCACTCCATCTAGATGTCTGAGAAGCACAGATTTGGTGTCCCAAAACTCAACTCATTATTTCAATAATTTCATTATTATGCCCCCCGGTAAAGCTCTTTTTTCTCCAATATTTCATTTCCTGGTTAATGACCCTATGGTCAAAACTAAAAACCTTGTATTCATTTCTGACCTCTTCCCCTTTTACTATTTATATCCAAGCTGTCACCAAGTTCTTTAATTCTACATCCAAAATTCTCCTTGATCTTTCTTTTCCCCTTAGTTCAGGGCCTCAGCTGTACTGTTAATGTTGCTTTTGACCTGGTCTCCCACCTCAATTTGCTTCCACCTCCATTTCACTCTCCACCCTGGAATCAAGGCAGTGGTACATCCACACTGCAAATCTCTCAGGTTTTTCCTATCTATAGGATATTATTTCAGGAACATACTGTGCTCCTTGTCCCTCAAGTGATATCCACCTCATTAGCGGCCTACGTATGTCACCTACTCGGTGAAGACTATCCTCAATGCCCATTCCCCCACCCCACCTCGGAGTGAGTGAGAGGCCCTCTAATCTCTGATTCCCTTTGGATCTCTCACCCTACACGCTGAGAATTTTTCTGCCTGTCTTTCTTCCCAATTAGTCTGTGAGTTCTTTTTTGGCAAAGAGCACATCTTATTTATCTTTGTACTCTCAGCACCCAGCACAGTCACTGACAGTCAAATGCTCGATAGTATTTTTATTGGGTGATAAAACTGCAGAATGAGTGAATGAATGAGATAATATCCTATCTGGCCAATTGGCCCATTTTAGAAAATTATTCTCCATTTCATATTATTCATTTGGTCCTCTATTGTTAATGTCAAACTTGTAGTGAAAGTTCTCTAAAATTTACCAATATAAATGCCTTTGTAATTATAGACTCATTTGGTCATGAGGATTTCTAAGATGCCTGGACTGATCGTGCACAGAACTGCATACTTACTTTGGCTCAAGAAGGTGGGGGATTAGGCTGGAGATCATCATTTTACCACATATTTCCTGAGTTATGTTGTCTCCCCTTGAATTTTCTGGCATGACCAGAGTCTTTGTGACAAATGGGGTACATGTTCTTTATTCTACCTGTCTTTTGGTTCTCTCAAATTTCATTTTCCCAAAGGCATATACTTTAAAATTAAAAGCCATGTGAATTACAATAGAATGGAAGTGGGTACATGATCAAAAGGGATTTTATTTACTCTTATAGGAAAACTGAAGGCATCTTAAAATAACCACAATAAAAGTGCTCATTTTATCACCAAGTCTTGCTGAATAACAACCCTCTCACCACTATCCCTAAATAGTCTTGAATAAATTTCCTTTTTTCCCTACACACTGCCGTTGCCTTAGTTTTGGTCCTTATCACCACAGTAATGGCTTTCCCTTCTTGCCCTTCCTGAAAACCAACTCCCATTTGGTTAATTCTGTTATGTGTGATAATCGTATTGTGGTTATTTAGCATATTATACTTGTTTAGAGATATATTAAATAATTTTGGAAAAAACATACCTGTATTATTTTTTGATTTACAAAGAAAATTAATCAAATGTGACACAATATTAATGATATACATGTGCATAAGACTATTCATTTGTATTAACTAAAAAGTAAAAACTA
Source organism: Avahi laniger (assembly GCA_963575035.1). Classification (NCBI taxonomy): domain Eukaryota; kingdom Metazoa; phylum Chordata; class Mammalia; order Primates; family Indriidae; genus Avahi; species Avahi laniger. Next base: position 9,266 of record CAUYSK010014827.1, on the reverse strand, counting down.
CCAAATGTCTATCCATAGAGGACTCATCAAATAAACTATAATATATCCACAGAATGTAGTGCTAGCTGTAATCCTAGCTCTCTGGAAGGCTGAGGGCGGCGGATTGTTTGAGCTCAGGAGTTCGAAACTAGCCTGAGCAAGAGCGAGACCCCGTCTCTACTAAAAAAAAAATAGAAAGAAATTAATCGGACAACTAAAAATATATAGAAAAATTAGCCGGGCATGGTGGCGCATGCCTGTAGTCCCAGCTATTCAGGAGGCTGAGGCAGGAAGATCGCTTGAGCCCAGGAGTTTGAGGTTGCTGTGAGCTAGGCTGACGCCACGGCACTCACTCTAGCCAGGGCAAAAGAGTGCGACTCTGTCTCAAAAAAACAAAACAAAACAAAAAGTATGGAGTAATGTCTTATTTATTGCATAACATGATGACTGCTAGGATATATTATTAAGTAAAAAGGGAAGGTGGAGAAAAGTGTACATAGTATACAAACATTATCTAAGAAAGGGAGTTATAAAGAAATATGTATATATATATTTAAAATGGAAAGGTAAACCAAAAACATCTTTCAAAAGTTCACCATTTGAGGGAGAGAACTGAGTAGAAACAATAAAGATAAAAGTTAGACTTCTCAAAATACACTTTGCTTGGGTGATTTGATTTTTAACCATTTAATCACTTTATACAATAATTAAAAATTTTAAATTAAAAGCAATCCCTACCATTGAAAGTAAAAAAAAAAACCTAACAGCATATTGAGTTAGTGGCATAATATAGAGAACTAATTCAAGTGGTTTTAAACATGGTAATTTGATTGTACAACCTTAATGGGATATAGCTTAAGTACAAAAAGCAACAGCAAAAAATAAAAAATACTAAAGAACTCTCAGTAATCAAATTGCTTATGGTACTGTTAGTATCATTATTTCGGATGTGCATTGTAGTATAAAGAAAAGTTATTAGGATCTGAGATTTTTGGCATGAGAAAAAGGAGATTCAAAAGGTAAGTTTGTAAAATCCTTTAAATGGCCTGTTAAGAAAAAAAGAAAAGGTAAGTTTGTCCTATACACTGTAGGATGACTATAGTTAATAATAATGTTGTATAGTTTAAAATAACTAGAAGAAAGATATTGAATGTTCCCAACACAAAGAAAAGAAAAATGTTTGAGATGATAGATACGCTAATTACCCTGATCTGATTACTATAAATTACTGCTACAGAAACATGGCTATGTACCTTATGAATATATATAATTATTATTTTTCAATTAAAAAATAAAATTGAAAAAGGTAAGTTTAATAAAGTTAAGTTAAAAAGAAAAATCTTGTAGTTCAGAATTTGAACTGGAAATTGTCAGTATGAGCTCTTGATATAATTTTATCTTACAAAGATTCCACATGTGACACCCAAAGCACAGGCAACAAAAACAAAAATAGATAAATTGGATTTTTTAAGATTTAACACTCTTGTGGATCAAAGGGCACAACAGAGTAAAAGGCAATCTACAGAATGGGAGAAAATATTTGCAAATCATATATCTGATAAAGGGTTAATATCCAAAATATTAAGGAATTGAAACAACTCAACATAAAAAAAGCAATGTGATTTTAAAAAATGGACAATGGACTTAATAGACATTTTTCCAAAGAAGATATTCAAATGGCCAATAAACACTTGAAAAGATGCTCAACATCACTATCATTAAGTAAATGCAAATCAAAACCACAATGAGATAACACCTTGCACCCATTAGGATAGCTACTATCAAAAAACCAGAAAATAGCAAGTGTTGATGAAGATGTGGAGAAACTGAACTTTTGTGACTTGTTCGTAGGAATATAAAATGGTATAGCCATTAAGAAAAATACTGTGCATATACCCCTCCTCTCCTTATATGCATGCACAAAGAGTGCAATGTGCACCACCCAAATGATGGACATATTTGAAACTCGGACTTAGGGAGGGAGGTGGGGGCAAGGGCAACATATGTAACAGAAACATCTGTACCCTCATAATATGCTGAAATAAATTAAAAAAATTAAAAAAAAAAAAGAAAAATACTGTGGTAGTTCCTCAAAAAATTAAAAAGAACTACCAAATGAGTCAACAATTTCACTTCTGGTTATATATTCCACAAAATTGAAAGCAAAGTCTCAAAGAAATATTTGTGTACCCATGTTCATAACAGCATTTTTGACAATAGCCAAAACATGGAAGCCACTCAAGTGTCCATCCATGGATGAATGTACAAACAAAATGAATATGTACATACAATGAATTATTATTCAGCCTTAAAAAGGAAAGAAATTCTGACACATGCCACAACATAGATGAATCTTGATGCTATCATGCTACATGAAATAAGGCAGTCACAAAAACACAAATAATATATGATTCCACTTATATGCAGTACCTAGAAGTGGTCAAATCCGTAGAGACAGACAGTAGAATGGCAGTTCCCAGGGGCTGGGAAGATTGGGAAATGGGGAACTGTTGTTTGGGTGGAAAATGGGGAACTATTGTTTACTAAGTATAGAGTTTCAGTTTTACAAGATGCGGAGATGGATGTTGGTGATGGTTTCCCAACAATGTGAATGTACTAAATACTACTTAAATGTACACTGAAAAATGGCAAGATGGTAAACTTCATGTTACATATATTTTATCACAATTAAAAATGTTTTAAAATAATGAATCTTATGTCTACAATAGAGGATTGTTTAAATAAGTAAAAATACATTTAAGGGGCATTTCGATTTTGCAATAAATGGGCTTTATTTGAATTCCAATTCAAACAGATAATAGCTTTATGAGGCAAGCAGGAACTTAAATGCTGACAGATTATTTGATGATGGTAAGGAATCCTTGTTATTTCTTAGATGTAATGATAGTATTGTGGTTTTTAACAAGTGTCCTTACAGATGAAATGATATGTTACTTGGAATGTGCCTCAAAATAATCTGGTAATGGACAGAGGTGTGGGAACATAGATAAGATTGGCAATGAATTAATAATTGTTGAAACTGATTTATGGGTACATAGGGCTTTATTATATCATTTTCTCACTTTTGTTTATTCTTGAAATCGCCCTTAACAAGCACTTTTTAAGAAATGTTAACAACTGTCAAATCTACATCTATGGCGGTTTATTATATGATTCTATTTTTCTCTGTTTATATGATAGTTATTACATAAAGTAAAACAAATCCTTCACCAGAATGATCCATCCATACCCAATGGCATCACCAATTTCTTTCCTGCCTCTCCATTGTCTACATCACATCGCTAAGTATAAGTCCCCTATCATGATGAACAAAGCCTTCTGCCACCTGCCTTTTGTCTTTCTCTCCAGCCCTTGCACCCAGTGCAGGGACAATGCTGAATAATTTCCTTTCTGAATACACAATACATTGGAGCCTCTCTGCCTTTTCACATGCTGTTTCTTCTTCCTGTAATGTTCTTTCCCTTCTTTACATCTGATAAATAGTCTTCCGAAATCTCTTCAGTGTTCACATTCTCTAAAACCTTCCTTATCACCTTTTTCCTACTCCTTAATTTTGTCACTTTATATCTTGCCTGACTATATACATAGCTGAGGCAGCTCCCAGGCAAACTGCCACTCCACTATATATATATTTCTCTGACATGTACATTATATGAATCTTTGTACAAATCCCATTGCATTATAATTATCTGGTTGCAGGTCTTTCCTGCCCTCACTAGACTGTAATCATGTAATAAACACTTGATAAATATTTACTAAATCAAATTGCTCCTGCTTTAAATTTTCTTGAATGACATTGTAAATAGAAGCAAAGGCTAAAATGAAGGAAATCTACCCAAAAACTAAAAATTTTTTTTCATACTTTCAATTAATAGAGGAAAAAAATAGCCACCACAGCTAATTAAAGTGATAGCTAGGGATTTATTTCATCTCAGAACACTAAAATATTCTTGTCAAAGAGAATATTATTATGATTTTAGTCATAGAATTATTTTGAATCAGTTCAGAAAACACCAGAAGATTTTAACCAGGGCTTAATGTCATGTAGACATTTCTTTCTGTAAATGTAATGACCATATTTGGGGGACTCCTTGAAGAGAATTAGGCATGCAAAAGGCATAAAGCATGATAAGTATCATTGGTAACATTTACAGATTCTTTCCATACATTTTATTTTATTATTTTTTATTTATCTATTTTTGAGACGGAGTCTCACTCTGTTGCCTAAGCTAGAGTGCCATGGCGTCTGCCTAGCTCACAGCAACCTCAAACTCCTGGGCTGAAACGATCCTCCTGCCTCAGCCTCCCAAGTAGCTGGGACTACAAGCATGTGCCACCATGGCTAATTTTTTCTATATATTTTTAGTTGTCCAGCTAATTTCTTTCTATATTTGTTTAGTAGAGACAGGGTCTCGCTGTTGCTCAGACTGGTCTAGAACTCCTGAGCTCAAAGGATCCTCCCACCTTGGCCTCCCAGAGTGCTAGGATTACAGGTGTGAGCCACCATGCCTGGCCTCTTTCCATACATTTTAGTGATTATTTTAGTAATTATCTTGCTTCTCCTTTCTTATTGAATTTACTTTTTAGAAATGTATTCAAGCAAACAATTTGAAGAGTCAGATGAGAGTGTAAATCATCTGCCTACCTCCCCTCCTCTCCACAACCTCCACTACTTCCTCCTCTGCTACCATTTCCTGTCATACGGACACCTCCTTTCTACTCTTGTAACCAATTCTTCTGGTATTTATTGCATTTCTGTAAATAACATGCTCATGTAGTCCTTTCTTGATTTTTCAGTTTTGAGTCATTGTTTTTTGACTTCTGCATGAGAAAGATGAGGCTTTCTCATGCACAGCCTCCACCTTAACCACACACAAAGGCAAACTTCCCGACCTCACTTCTCTTACTGTAGTAGGCTCTGAAGACCGAGCTCATCCCTTTCACTTTTACTTTTCATTATAAGTCGCTCAGTCTAGCATACAAGCAGGGGGGAAATTAATTTCTCTCTCTTGAAGGAAAGAGTTTCAAAGAATTTGTGGACATGTTTTAAAACCACCACACACTATTTGAAAAAAATCTCAGTAATTTTCCAGTAAAATATTAAGACGTCATATATTTGTTAGCATTTTAACCTTCTTCCCTTCTAACACTTGAGATATAGAGCTAGTCGTATGATGGAGGGGCTGATTTTGCCATCATGTAGTATGTTTTCCTTTCACCATCACCTTAGGGATTTCTTTCTCCTCTTTCTTGCATGGGGTCACTGGTTTCCTTGATCCCATTACTTCCCTTTTTTGCTGTATTCCCTTTTCTGGAAGAGTGCATGCTCCAGTAGCTTCCTGATAAGGATTGAATAGGAGATAAATTTTGTAAAAATATGATCACCCAGCTTCCACTTGTTTTTCAGAAGTTCAATGCCATTTGATTCTTTATCCTTGGTGAGTTCCTTCTCTCTGGCAAACTTTAGGGTTTTCTCCATATCTTCAGTGTTCCAAAATTGCACCATGATGCATCTCAGTGTGGGCCTGTATCCTTCCACCGTGCTGATTACCTACTGGAACTCCTTGGTTTAGAAATTCATGCTCTTCTGTTTGAGAAAACCTTCTTGAGTTATTTCTCTGGTGATTTCTTATCCTATTCCATCCTATTCTCTCCATTTTCCCGGCTTTCTCCTGGAATGTTAGTAGGATATTAGATTTCCTGGATGGTCCTCTAATTTTCCTTACTTTTTTTCTTTTCCATCTCTTTATCTTAATCTTTTACTTTCTGAGAGATTTCCCCAAGTTTATCTTCCAAACCTTACATTGCACTTTTATTTTCTTCTATCATGTTGTTAATTTCCAAGAATTCTTTTGTCTGCCAGATGCGTTTAAATATTATTCTATTCTTCTTACATGTAATGTCTCCTCTTACATTGCCAAAGTCATTAATGGTAGTTTGTTTTTTAGAAAATTTTCTTAGAAGTGCATAGTTCCTTCCAAGTAATTTTTTTTTCTGTTTGCGTTGGCCTCTGTCTTTCTTACTTTTCCCAAATCTCTGGCATTCCCATGGGCTATCCACTTATGTTGGACAAAATATGAACTTTGGTGGAGCTTGTTGATTATAGACTTCAACATAAAATAAGTCAAGGAATTTAAATGTGACTCTCAAAATGTGTCATTTTATTGAAGTCACTTCTTTGGGGCAGTCAGATTTGCTAGAAATGGCTTTTCTGACCTGGAGAATATAGACTTAACATCAGCATGCTGTGAGCCAGGTTGGGGGAAAAGGCTGAAGAAATGAAATTTCAGTATGTACATTTTAACTTAATTTCCATTTGTTCAATATAGTGTCCCTGCTTTCAGCTATGCCTGGGATCCCCCAGTTCAGAAGTTTTTGAAAACCTGTATCTAGAGATTAAACTCACATCTTCTGCTAGGGTAAGGAGAAGCAGTTGCTTGGCTACGTGGAATGAGAATGGAGATCTGAGGGAGATTCTTCTTAAACAAGCTTTAACCAATTCTGTTTTTAACTCCACCTCCTGCCCCATTTACAGAGGTGACTGATGCTGCTAATTCCTAAGCATTCTACAGATTCTATGGTACAAATCATATTGCTTCTTATCTTTTTCTACTTCTGACTTGGGTTTCAGATTTTTCAGATCTGTTAGGCCAATTACCAGTTACCATCTGCTTTCTAACTTTCATAAACTGTGTTACTTCTCCCTTGTTCTCTGATTGTTTTATGCCATAAAAAATGTCCCTTTACTTTTACTGTTCTGTGGTTGAATGTGTACTTTCAAACCAACAGTTTTAAACAAAAGTACCTTTTTCAATTGTCTTTCATTGCCAAGAATCATATTTACCAAGCATTATTTTTAGTAAGTATAAATTCTTGGATCTCGAATTGGAGTGGGAATATAGAGGATCTGGGGGAAAAGGTACAGATTTTAAGAAAATAAAATTACTACTTTAAAGAGTGAGATTTACTGTACATCTACAGGGAGAGGTGAGCAGCTTCCAGCTGGGATAATGTGCTGGAATGAGCCTGGAACGATTGTGGAATTCTGCTGGTATGAAGAGTGGCAAGCCGATTTAAAAGTTAAAGAATGTGGACTTGTTAAAGTTAGTCATCTTAGATTGCATACGAATCGGACAGGAACAGTTTTCTAATGAAGAAATCTTGAGCAGAGCTAGACACGGCGAAAGGCGTTAGGATTGTTTTGAGGTTTAAGAGGAAAAACATCTGTTTTAGATTTTATGTACTGCCCTCACTCCAAGTACTTTTAAGTGTCTTTAAAGACACCTAGACATATGATGATCTAGTTTCCATAAAATAAGCTACAGCTAAATGAGTTCCCTATGTATCCATCTACTACTTCCTTGGACATTGAAATAAGTTGCCCCACGACTTGACCATGTCTCACGTTTGAGTTCATTTAAAGTAGTATTTTTGGATTAGACTACACAATTTAAGATTATTGTGGAGTAAACCTAACAACAGTTCGTGGCCATCTGCCTCTGATTATCTTAAGTACTGTGTTCCGAACTGTGTTCTGGAGAATATCAATAACCCCTAAATTGGTGGATACTCCATGAAAAAAAGAATTATTATCTTTTAAATTTCTTTTCTTTACTATATGTAAGAAAGTATTAAATATATTTATATAATTTTTATGCTATAATCTTCCCTTAAGAAATGAAATGCCATACACAAAAGACCAACAATTAACATAAGAAATCACCTTCAAATGAACAGCTGCAAAAGAAAAGATGCTACAGAGATTAAAAAGTCTTCAGAGTAGGAGTTTGGTGTTAAACTGATTCAGATACATATAAGCAAAGTAAGAGTTGTCTGGTTTGGAGGAAAGACACAAAATATCCCACTCTGTGGGAGTATTGTAAGGATTGAAAATAGTGAAATGGATATAGGGCCGAGAAAGATGGACTAGTTAGAAACCTCCAGCAATCATCTCTCTGCACAAATGCCCAATTCAACAACTATCCACACAAGGAAGCACCTTCAAAAGAACCAAAAATCAGGTGAGTGATCACAGTACCTGATTTTAACATTATATCAAGGAAAGAGACACTGAAAGGGCAGAAAAGTCATTGGAACCCAAGGCCACCCTGACACAGTAGAATACAGCACAGGACAGAAATCTGCCAGCGCCCACAGAGGGAGCATTTAGGCCAGCCCAGCCAGAAGGAAATCCTCTACCCTAAAACTCAAATTCTGGCTAGCCCCATCACCAGCTGACAAAAAGTGGCCTTGGAGCTGGAAAAAATTCATAAGGCAGTAGAGCCACAAAGGCCATAGTCCTTGGGGAATTCCTGTGTCTGTGCTGGCTCAGAGCCAGTGAACTCGGCGTGCATATGACCCAGTGAGACAGCAGCAGTGGTGGCTAAGCCGGTGCCTGTGTTACCCCTCCCCGACTGCAGGCAGTGCAGCTCAGGAAGTCTTCTTCCACTTGGGGAAAGGAAAGAGTTCAGAGGATTTCGTTTCATAGCTTGGGTACCAGCTCGGCCACAGTAAAATAAAGTACCAAGTGGACTCCCGAAGCCCCTGATCCCAGGGCTTAGTTCCTGGATGGCATTTCTAGATCCACTTTGGGTTGGAGGAAACCGTGTTGCTCTGAAGTGAAGGATCCAATTCTGGCAAGATTTACCACCTGCTAACTGAAGATCCCTTGGACTTTGAATAAACATTAGAGGTAGCTGTTAGGTTTATTCCAGGTGGGAACTCGAAAAGTATGTATAGGACAGAATGTGGTTAATGTCAAACTTAGGCTTGTAAAACAATAGCCGCAGGAGTATAGGGAGTCCCTGGACTTTGTAGATCTGGTAGAGGGCTACAGCCAGCATTCCTTCCCCCTCCCTCCCTGATAGAGATGAAGTTTCTCTCTCTCTAGTAGATCTGACAGACAGCTGCAGCCAGCATTCCTTCCTCCTCCCTCCCTGATGGAGACCAAGGCTGTCCCTCCCTAGCTCTCCTGATAAGGATGATGCCAGAACAGAAGGATGGATGTGACTGGCACAAAGGGGTAAGTAGGAGTTGGTTGTCTGAAGAAGAATTTACTACAAACAGCTGTTCTGCCCACCGTCCTCTGCTGCACATAGCAGGAAGCAATTCTTCACCTGCCAGTCTGGCCCAGAAACAAAGAACTGAACAGGACAGGTGGGAGGGGGTCGACTATCCCCATTTATAAAAACCCTCACTAAACCCCCTTCTGTGCTGACTTTCTTTTCGGACTCAGCCCACCAGCACCCAGGTGAATAAATCAGCCA
>CAUYSK010014823.1:0-56645 GCA_963575035.1 Avahi laniger | reverse complement strand
TCAGTTGTAATATCTCCTTTTCATTTCTGATTGAGCTTATTTGCATCCTTTCTCTTCTATTCCTGGTTAATCTAGCAAGAGGTCTTTCAATCTTATTTATCTTTTCAAAGAACAAACTTTTTGTTTCACTGACCTTTTGTTTTTGTTTTTTTTTTTTTAATTTTTCATTTCATTTAGTTCTGCTCTGACCTTTGTTATTCATTTCCTTCTGCTGGCTTTGGGTTTGGTTTCCTCATCCTTTTCTAGTTCCTTGAGATGTGATGTTAGGTTGTTAATTTGTGATTTTCTTACTTTTGGATGTGGGTATTTAAGGCTATGAATTTCCCCCTTGGGGCTGCTTTTGCTGAATCCCATAGATTTTGATAGCCGGTGTTCCCTTTGTCATTCAGTTTGATGAATTTTTTCATTTCCATCTTAATTTCATTTTTGACCCAATAATTGGTCAGTGGCAGGTTGTTTATAACTTTGTGCAGAACTGAGTGTTATTCTTGTAATTAATTTCTAATTTTAATCCATTATGGTTTGAGAAGATATCTGATATGATTTTGATTTTTTTAAAATTTGTTGAGATATGTTTTGTGGCCTAAGATATGATCAGTCTTAGAGAGTGTCCTATGTGCTGATGAGAAGAATGTATATTCAGTAGTTTTGGAGTAGAATGTTCTGTAAATATCTGTCAGGTCCATTTGTTCTAGGGTCTCATTTAAGTCCATTGTTTCTTTATCTATTTTGCTTTGATGATCTGTCCAGTTCTGATACTGGGGTGTTAAAGTCCCTGGCTATTACAATGCTATCATTTATTTTCTTGCTTAGCTCTGGTAGAATTTGTTTTATGTATCTGGGAGCTCCTGTGTTAGATGCATAGATATTTAGGATTGTTATGTCTTCTTGTTAAATTGTTCCCTTTACCATTATGTAATGACCATCTTTGTCTTTCTTTACCATTACTGATTTAAAGTGAATTTTGTCTGATATGAGAATGGTTAGGCTTCCTCTCTTTTGGTTTCCATTTATGTGGAATATTTTTTTCCATTCTTTCACATTAAGCATGTGTGCATCTTTGTGGTTTAGATATGTCTACTAGAGACAGCAGCTTGTGTTTTTTCATCCATTCAGCCAGCCTATGTCTTTTGACATAGGCACATTCAAGCCATTCACATTAAGAGATAGAATTAATATGTTTGATGTTGTTCTGTTCATCACAATGGGTAGTAGTAACTTGTTGCTTTTTTCTGTTCTTGTGCTATTGCTTTATAGGAGAAGTGAATTTTGGCTGTTTTGGGTGATTTTATACTGGTGGGTATCTATTGTACTGATTTGGGAAAATGTAGTTCTGAGTATTTCCTGCAGGGGAGGTCTGGTCATGACAAATTCCCTCAATATCTGCTTGTTTGGGAAAGACATTAATATCTCCATCAATTGTAAAACTTGGTTTTCCAGAATACAAAATTCTAGGCTGGCAGGCATTCTGTTTAAGAAGATTGAAGGTGGGCCCCATTCCCTTCTGGCTCATAAGGTTTCCACTGAGAAATCTGCTGTTAGTCTGGTGGGTTTTCCTTTTTAGATCAGTTGTTGCTTACGTCTAGCTGCTTGTAGAATTTTTTTTCATTTTGACTTTGGCAAGGTTGATTACCATGTGTGTTGGAGATGTCCTATTTGTTATGAATCTTCTCAGTGTTTAATGACCATCTTGTATCTTGATGTCTAAATCTCTGGCAATACCAGGGAAGTCTTCCTCAATAATTATCTTGAATAGATTTAACATGCTTTTAGCACTTTCTTCTTCTCCCTCAGGGATACCTGTAATTCATATGTTAGTTCACTTCAAGTAGTCCCATATCTCTCTAAGTGATTGCTCTGCCTTTTTTGTTCTCTTCTCTGCCTCCTTAAATGACTGGGTTAGTTCAAGAGCCTTGTCTTCAAACTCTGAGATTCTTTGTTCTCCTTGTTTTAGTCTGTTGCTGAAGCTTTCTGCCGTTTTTTAAAATTCCCTAAATGACTCTTTCATTTCTTTAAGTTCAATTATATCTTTCTTTATGTTATCTAGTTCTTTGGTAACTTTTTCATTAATTTCCTGAATTTTTTTGGCTTCTTTTTGTTGGTTTTCAGCTTTTTGTTCAATTCCATTCCTATTATTTGCCATCCATATTCTGAATTCCATTTCTGTCATTTCAAAAATTTCCTTGTAGTTGGAGTTCACTGCTGTAGCTCCATTGTGATCACTTGATGGTTTCAATCTGTTTTGATTTTTCATGTTGCCCGTGTTCTTTTGCTGGTTTCTTCTCATCTGAAATATCTTTTCTCAACTCAGGGCTAATAGGTTTGCAGGGCACCTGTTTCTTGCTGAAAACTCTCCTGCTTGATTAGAGTAAGGAGAGGTCCCTAGATGGTGCTCTTTTTTTGCCCTACCCTGGAATGTTGAAGTGACAGAGGAGGGGCATGTGCACTAGAAGCCTATAATGCAGCTGTTCTGATTTGTTCTGTTCACTTGTGATTGCCTATGCTCAAGCCTGTGTTGAATGCTATTTGTGTTGGGTGTTGGGTTATTTATCAAATAGTTGTGGGATGTTTGAGTTGGGAGCTGGGCAAAACCCTCCTCACTCAGGTTTATGTTATGGAGATTGCTCTACCCAGGGTCTTCCCACAGAGGTTACAGCAGCAGCTGGGTGAAGCTATACAGTTGGTTGCTGTAGGTTCCTCAGCTGTGGGTATTTGCTTGAACCAGGTCAAGGGTATTGGTGGCTTGAGGCTGGAGGGGCTCCCTGGTGGGGCGTTGGACTTTGGAGCAGTTCCTCCAGCCCTGCGGCAGCGGTGGAAGCTCTGGGGTGATATTTTGATATCTAGGTGCAGCGCTGGAGTCTTGGGAATGGTGTCTTGGGTTTGGTGGGAGATCTGGAGTCACAGAGGCAGAGCCTCAGGCTCTGGTTTGAAATCCTCAGAGCTAGGACTGGGGAGGAACCCAAAGCAGAGCTTCTAAGCAGGGCCTTTGAGCCAGAAGCAGGGCCATGCAAGTGGTGGGGCTGATCTGACATGACCACACAGATGCCAAGAGGGCAGAGGTCAATTCCAGCAGCCAAGGGACTGTGAGGTTCTCCTCATCCCACCCAGGACCTGCCGAAGCAGTCACCCAAAGCCTATCAGGTTGGAGACTGCTGCACTTCATTCAGTTCCTGAGCTCAGATCCCATTGCACTGTAGGGGAGAAGCCAGTCACAGGGTATGGCTCAGGGGAGCCTCCAGTTAGTCCACTCCCTCCCCTGGCCAGTGTGGACCTGACACCATGCACCCGAGAGCTCAGGGTGGCTTTAGCTGCTACCTGATCCCCACCATACCTGTTGTCTGGTGCAATGACTCTGCACAGACTCCAGACAGGCCCCTGGTCTGACCAGGTGGAGGTCTGTGGTAGTGGAGGGAGCCATCTCACAACTCACACAGCACAAGCAGGGTGAGTGTGGTTCCCCAATGCTCTGTCCTCCTGTTCTTCCCCCCATGTTCTCTGATCTTGTTTTGTGATATATATCGCCCCGTCACCTTTTTCCCCCCCACACACTGAGTGTCCCACGTTGCTTCTCTGTGATTTCACAATGTTGGTTCAGAGAAGAGTGATCCATATGTAGGCAGCTGCCTGCATTTTTCGCTTCTTTCCTTGGGAGCGGCATACTGGCAGGCCGCTTCTAGTCTGCCACTTTTTTCCCTCCAGATGCCTAGACTTCAAAGAAAGCAGAAATGGTATTTTTCTCCAAGAAAGACAGCCAGTATGGAGCTGAAATGTTCTGGCCCCCAGAAAAAGATAAAAAGAAGAATAGCAAGTGCATCACAATTCTGGGATCCGGGAAATGGACAAGGGAATGGTTAGTGACTTTTCTCATGGTCATGAGGAAGCTGCATCCCAACCAGCCGGAGGGACAAACCAAGAAGCCACAGATTGATGCCATAACCTCCTGGAATTTCAGGAATCAGCAGCGCTGAGAATGTCTGGAAGTGTGGCAATGGTGGGGCAAAAGCCGGAAGACTGGGCAGTGGTGTCTTAGTGAAAATCTAGAACCACAGACATTCCCCTAAGTCCAGTTATCCACACTACTGCCCCTATCTGAACCCAGAAAGAAGACTGAATGTTTATTTTCTGACAATGGGAGTCTCTGGGCCCAGGGACACCCAGGCCTGATGTAGGTCAGGGGTGTGCCAATGAACACAATGTAAACAATTTGCATATTCCACTCTGAAAATCTCCCTCAACGCTATCCAGGATTTTTCTCACTCTTTTTCTAAAAACAAGGAGCTGGATGGATATCTTTTAGACAAGATACTGGAAGAGTCTTCTTGGAAGAATCCGATCCCTTGAATGAAAAGACTAAGACTCTAAGACTGAGAATTCCCTAATGAAACAGACTCTCCCTCCTAGCCCATCCTACAATGTACCTACAAGTAGGCAGACCTCCCCCACACTCACAGATGTTTCAACCAACTTTTTAGTGTGACAATCTTAAAACCTGTAAACACACAAGAGAGACTTACCAGACACTGGAGTAAAATCTGTAATAAAAAGAGCAGAAGTCAAAATATGCTAAAAGGAAAAAGGCAATTTGGAGAAAATCAAGAAACAGGAGAAAAAAAAAACTGGCAAGCCATTGCGTTTCCACAAACCAATGAGAAAAGTGTGTTTAGTAGACTGTGTTAGAAAAACTGGTATATCATTCTGAGAATTCGAAGTTGGGTCACTACCTAATGCTACAAACAAAGACAAATGCTAGAAGGATCAAAGACCTAAAATTGAAAGGTAAAACTATAAAGTTGATATAATAAAATATAAGAGACTATCTCCATGACCTAGGGGCAGTGGGCAACTTCTTCAAACAAAATTCAGAAACAATACCATGGGCAAAACATGAATTATTAAATTGATAATGTCGAAAACAGGAATTTCTACTTAACGAAGGATGCTAAGGACAGGTGACAATGGGAAAAGGTATTTTTAATTTCTAAAACCAATAATGACGTCTGGAATATCAAAGGAGCTCCTTTAAATCAGGAAGAAGTAGACAGCAACTGCCCACACCCCTTTGCCGACTCCAGAGCATCTCTGCAGCAAGTACATACTTTCCCTCCTGCACCACTGATGTCGCGCTCTCTACTAGATAGATCATTTCCATCAAACACACAGCCTCTTCTTTATTTGATTTTTAAAACACCCTCTCTTAGCCCCACTTCAACCCAATATCCCTGCTCCACTTCATAAAAGCCCCTCAGAATAGCTGTCCATACTCCATGTTTCCAATTGCTCCCATCCTCTTTTTAAATTTTTTATCATGTATTGCTTGATTAATGCAAAAAAATATGTCAATTATGAAACATAATAAAATGAGCACTGATGAACCTTCTGCTCCACTTAAAAATTGGAACATCGCCCATTGCGTTGGGTCAACCTATGCGTTCCCTTCCTACCCCGTTCACTCTGCCTTTTCTCCTCCAAATGGAGAAGCCACTACCTTAAATTTTGTATCTATCATTTCCTTCCATTTTATAAAGTTTTATCATATGTATCTACATTTCTGAACAATATATATTCAAATCTGAAGGGGATGTAGGTTTTGTTCATTTTTCCTCCATGCTTTGAAGACATTTAGTATTCATCATGTCCAGAAACTCCTAACCATTTCCTTTGCACCTCCCACAGTCTTCTCAGCCCTTCTACTTGCTCAGACAGAATTGTTTTATTCATTCATGACTCCCCTCTTTATCCTGTATCCCTTTATCTGTCAGTAAAGGCTGTTGGTTCTCCCTTTCGAACTATGCTCAGAATCCAACCACGCCTCACCTCTCCTGCTTTAGCCCAGGTTCCGGCCACCGTCATCTCTCATCTTGATTATTGAAAGATCCATGTCTCCATGTGCCTGCTTTGCTCCCCCCACCCAATGGTCTCTTCTCAACATAGGAACCAGAGTGCTTCTTTGGAAATCCACATCGGAGCACATTACACTTCAACTCGGCACTCTGCAGGGGCTTCTATCTCAGGGAGACCAAGAATCTATAAGGCACTACATCATGCCCTGGACAGCACCCCATCCCGCACACGACTTTGCAGGCTCCTCTCCTGTAGCCTCCCTAGCCTCACTCCCTCCAAACAACTGCTTCCTTGAACAACCTGCTCACTGCTGTCGCAGGGCCTTTGCTCGTGCTATTTTCCTCTACCTGGGAGGCTCTCCGTTCCTTGCATATCCCCTCTTCCTAGATCACTGGCTCTTCCTTACCCCCTTCACTTCTTAGGTATTTTAAATATCACCTTATCTGCGAGCCCTGTTCCACCACTCTGTTTAAAACAGCATACTTATCCCTCCCAGCATACTTTATTCCATTTTCTAGCTTTATTTTTCTCTGTAACAGTTATCCCATTATGACATACTGTATCTTCTGCTTGTTTCTGTGCTGTGTTTAACTTCCTTCACTGAAATATATGCTCCTTGAAGGCAAGGGTTTTCGTCTATATTATTCACTGCCCTGTCCTCAGCTATGTCTAGAAAATACTAGGCTCAATAAACATCGAGTGAATGATGGATGGATGGATACACAAATGAATGAATGCATACAAATCATCTCACTTCCCTCACTTTTGCCGGCTGTCGATATCTCGTTCCTGACCACATGTCATACTGCCTTTCCTAACCATACTCTGGGTCAAATCAAAATGATGGTTATCATCTGGCCCCAGTATTTCTAGATGGTAATTGTAGTCTCGGCCTTTTCTCAGAACCACAGGAGATGTGCTCCAAATTTTTGCCTCTTTCTCCTTCAACATCCCTGAAGGCTGTGTCATAGCCTTGGAAGCTTTAAAATGTGTTTCTGCACACAGAAGGTAAAATGCTATTCTCCAGAAGTCATTACCCATTTGTCTTCCATTACTGACATAAGCCCGCTGTTGATTATAAGGATATTAAAACCTGAAGCCTGAAGGCCTATGGGTGAAACATCCGATTTTTCAGTTTTATTTTGTTTTTTTAAGAGCCTGTATGACACATTGGGGTTTAATATTACACTTAGGAAAATAAAAAGCAAAAGGCCAGATTCCTTTTGCTCTACATCCTTCCTCTTTCTCTGAAAAATATCACATTAGATCAGAAAACCTAAATCACATGAAGTTTACAAAATTAATTGCCTCATGAATAAATGGATTTATTATTTAAGATGCTGAGAAGCACACTTTATTATTCAGTATCCTTGGAACAAAATATTTGAAATGTGGGTTGTAATATTTTCAGGCTGTTTCATTAAAATGAGGCGAGCCAAAAAGAACACTTGTGCATTAACATAAAACATTCATCAGGAGGTCTGCCGGCAACGTGATGAAGGGAAATGGCTGCATTTTTAAAAAATTGCTAATGATTCCCATTAAGTGGGTGGTTTGTAGCCATTTTACTGTACTGCACTTTGGAACTTACCCCAGATCACAGGGGCTACGTTTAAAGATTTTTCTAAATTGCCCACTACAAAGAACTAGAACCTTCCAGAAATGCTTTTAATGCTTAGGAAGACATGAACGGCCAAACAATTGAAAAACCAATTAATTTCATTACATGTTTAGTTCAAGAATTGAAGTTCAATATGTCTATAACCCATGAGCTTTTAACAGATACAGCAAGTGAGAAAAACTGTTTTCAATTTTTAATTATCTTGCTCGATTCATATTTCCTGACTTATCTCTGAGTTCGTCTCATCTCCTCGGAGTCTGTTTGTGATGCATGGTTTTATCAAGGTCAAATTCCAAAGGCGAGTCATCTTGCCTCAGCATTTGCCTCATAACATTTTCAATAAATGTTAGACCCTTAGGGTCTTAAAGGCAATACGAGATATATATATATTTTTTAAGTTTACTTTAGAGAAAAATAGCAGGGGGTTCATGTTTCACTGGTTTTAGAACCAACTATCATGAAGGGCAAAAAGCTTAGAATAATAGGATTTTCAAACTAGAAGAAACGTTCGATTTTTTCCAGCTGATTCCTTCCTTTAATAAATGAACTCAGAGAGGTAAAGTTGTTTTCCTCATGTCAAACAGCCGGTTTGTTGCAGCACTAGAATTGGAACTGAGATTTTCTACTGCCAGCCCTGGTTTTTATCATCATCTGTTGAAGTCGTGATCTGCATAATCTGCCTACAGCTTCCTTATCCCTGCAGCCAGTCAGGCATCAAATCTTCAACCTGAGCAATGTATTTATAGTCTGCCTTCCCTCCCCATTGCCATGGTCACTGCCTGCTGCAGCCCCTCACCGTCCCCTGCCTGGACAAGCGCAGGACATCCTCTGCGCAGCTGTGCTGCCACGGACTCCCTGCACACCAGCTTGCTCTCCACGAGGCTGCAAAACCACTCTGTCTAAAATAACCACTCGGATCACACCTGCTTAAAAACCTCATTCGGATTCCTTTTGTCCTTGAAATCAAATCCAAGGCCTTTACTGTCATGTACAAAGGTTTTCGCAACCGTCTGGTGCCCAGCTCCCTCCGTACCATCGCTGTGAACTCTACTTTAGTCCCAGGGAATAGTTCATGTTCCTTTCCTCTGCCCACAATGGTTTCTGACATTCCTTACCCACCTGGCAATAAATCCAGTTTGGTTGATTATTGGGAAATCTCTAGTCATCCTTAAGCTGCAATTCAAATGTCACTTCCTCTGAGCTTTTGGAACACTTTAGGAAAGTGTCCAGCCCACTTCGGTCCTATTCCCACTCCCCAGCATGGCTCACTGGGCCATGCTCGACCTGCCCTGACTGCTCCATCAGCAGATCTGCCTTCTCCGTCCCTCATTTGACCTCCAGCTTCTCTAATCCTGCTTTGCCCTCTCTAAGACTCGAGACTTTTTGGTTTCTTTTTTTTTTTTTTTTTTTTTATTGAGACAGAGTCTTGCTCTGTTGCTGGGGCTAGAGTGCCATAGCATCAGCCTAGCTCACAGCAACCTCAAACTCCTGGGCTCAAGGGATTCTGCTGCCTCAGTCTCCCAAGTAGCTGATACTACGGGCATGAGCCACTGCACCCGGCCTATTTTGATTTTTTAATAGAAGCCATTGTAACAGTGTGAGGTAGTATCTCATTGTGGTTTTGATTTGCATTTCTCTGATGCTCACTACCATGTCTGGCTAATTTTTTCTATTTTTTAGTAGAGACGGGGTCTTGTTCTTGCTGAGGCTGTTCTCGAAGTCCTGAGCTCAAGGGATTCTCTCACCTCGGCCTCCCAGAGTGCTACGATTATAGGTGTGAGCCATCACAGTGGCCTAGTTTTTTCAATTTTAAAAAATATGAAAGATCCGAAAACTATAAAAATCTTTATAGTTTAAAAATCATTCCCACATTTTAAAAACAAAAAACAAACCAAAACAAAACAAAAATCATTCCGAATTGTTGCGTTTGCTGGGCTGGCTGTGCACTAACAGATGGTTGGCTGTGACTCTTGCCCACTCTGGGAGTGTAGAGGTTAGGCCAGTTAAGGAAGCCTGCAAGAGAGCCGGCAGATGCCAAACCTCTCTCACCTCTGGTCCTTGTACATGGCGTTCCCATCTGGAATCCTCTCTTCCCCCAACCATCTCTGCATCGCTCACTTTGATCCATCTTTCAGGTCTCAGTGTAAATATCATCTCTTCTAGGAAACGCTGCCTGATCCCCTCCCCACCCGGCTGGGCTCAGTGCTCCATGCTCCCATAGTCTCTGTGCTTTCGCCATCCCAGTAGAAAACTCACTGAACTGCCGCCATCACCTGTCTGTGTCCTCCCATACTCAACAAGGGCAGGGCCCATCTGATCATCGCTGTACCTCCAGCAGCAAGCATGGCAGAGGAGGTGATGAGCACTTGTTGAATGAGTGAACTAAAGAATGAATGAATGGGGAAGGGGGCTTCTCCATCCTCAGCAAGCTCTATCCTTGTGTAATTTTTCAATTCAAACAAATGTTTATTGAGTGCTTTATGGGGCCAGGCACTCTACTTAACTCTGGGGGACTCTAGTGGAATAGGGAACATTGTTGGAAGATAACAGGGAGGTGAGGGGTGACTTTGGGGTAGGTCAGATCTGTGTTTGAATCCTTGCTTGGCCACTTACTTGCTGTGTGACCTCCTCTGGGCTTTGGTTTCTCATCAGGAAGAAAAAGCTGCTTATCTCCCTCTCTTAGAGACAATGTAAGGAAACAGAGAACATCCATTCATTCAATAAATATACGTTGAGCACCTCCTGCCACTCAGAGAAATTACTTGCCCAAGGTCACCCAGATGGGCAGTGTGCCTGGGTTTTGAACCGAGGCCTGTGGATCTGGCCGATGGTGGGGCTGGGGGTAAGTCCTGATCTTCTTCCCCTTGACTTATTCCCGCAGGAGCTGGGAGCGGTGATCTGCCTGATGCAGGCAAAATGCCTGCTAATCTCCCCACATGATGGTGGTGGTGGTGGTGGTGGTGGGGCCTCTGCACTGAGACCCAAGGTAGCACGATACAGAGGAGATCATTCAAAGGGATGCCACAATTCAGCAAGGCGATCCTCCTTGCCTCCTGAGCCTTCCTCATTCTTACTGAGTCCCTTTGGCTCCTTGAGTCCCCCTGCCCCTTCCTGATCCCTCCTTCCCCCACTATGAGCCTCCAGCACCTTGGCACTCACTAAACCCCTCCCCCCTCACTGAGTCCCATCACACTTGCTGATGGCCCTTCCTTCCCTCGCTGAGACCTCTCCTCCAGCCATCCCCCAAGCCCCTCTCCATCGCCCCCCTGAGTCCTCTCCCTTCTTCACTGAGCCTCGCACCCCTCACCCTCCACCCACCCTCCTTTCTGAGCCCTTTCTGAGCTGCCTCTCTGGAGCCAAGCTGTCCCGCCCATGAGTCCCCATCACTCAGTCTCACTCAATCTAGGGCAAGTGAAAGCACTTAGAGAACGTGTGGAGGGAGGAGGATGAGGATCAGTCCTCCTGCTCCTTCTCTTCATCATCAAGCGAGTGTAGCTCCACCATCTGCTTCCTCTTCAGGCAGTTGTCACACAGGCCACACCTTTGGCAGGTCCTCTGGAGCCCAGGGTCTGCTGCAGTCTTTCCCAATGGGCTTCACAGCTGGTTTCTGGCTCTCCCGCCCTTTCCTCCGACCCCCACAGAGACCTCCCATTTCTGATGGCACCTTCAAAGCAGAGCCACAGTGTGAGGGCAGAGTCACTTCTGTTGAGGGGAAAGTAGGCAGGTTCAGTCCTATCATTTTGCCACAGGGAGGAGACTCAGGTATCTGAGCCCCCAGAGGGCATGAATGGCTGAGCTGGCACATTTCTGTCGGGATTCAGACACCAACCGGCAATGTGTGGTTGGGCAAGGCACCACTGCACCCTCTGGGTCTCAGTTTCCCCCTCTGAGTAAAAGGTGCGGGAACACCTGCTGGGAGAAGCAAACAGGAGCAGGGGCAGGGAAGAAACTTTGCACACTGTGGGGTCCAGGGCTCCTCCATGGGGCCACTAAGGTTTTCGGGCTCAGCGGCAGCGCTGTGGAGTTCGTCCTGCAAACGAAGGGACTACTTAGCGTGGAATCAGCCCAGCCAGATCCTCATCCCATTGGCTTTGCCCTAGCGACATTGGGACATGGGAGAAAAGGGTCCTGGTGAGTCCTGTGGCCCAGGAGACCAGGCAGAACTGATTCCACCAAGGGCCAGCGAGAGGTATGGGAAGGAGCACTGCGCAAGGAGTCAAGCCTCCTGGGCTCTAGTCCAGGTTTCACAATCACATAGAGGGGCCTCAGGCAAATCCGTCCCCCGGGGGGAGACTGGATTCCATGATTTCTAAGCATCAGCTACCAGAGATTATCACTCCAAAGGGCCAGATCAGGGAAGATGCGGCCCCCTTTCCACTCAAAACTTGGGGAGAGGAGGATGGGGACCGCATGCCCTAGCGGGACAGAGCCGGGCGAAGGACAGGGACCCGATAGGGTTTGGGGAATGCCCCGAACACGCGCGGCGGGGGAGGCGGGTTCAGGGCATGCCAGTCTCTGATTGGCTGTGCTATCCGTCGCTCCGCCCCGTGCTCCATAAGATGCGCGGCGGCGGGTGCGGCGCCGGCGTGGGGGCTGCTGCCGCGTCTCTTCTCAGGTGTGCCGTGTCCAACCTCCCAGCGGACCAGCAGCCGCAAACCGCCGGGGGGGGCGGGGGATGCCGGGCTGCCGCATCAGCGCCTGCGGCCCCGGGGCCCAGGAAGGGACGGCCGAACCGGGGTCCCCGCCGCCGCCGCCCCGGGAGCCCCAGCCATCCCCTCAGCCCCCGCCCCCAACTCCGACCTTGACCCCGACCCCGGCTCAGGCCACGCCGCTGCCCGAGGCGGCCCGGGCGTCTGCGGGTGCGGCCGAGAGGCAGGAGCTACAGCGCTGGCGCCAGGGCGCTAGCGGGGGCGCGGGGGTCACCGGGCCCGGTGGGGGCGCGGGCGGCGGCTCGGGCGCGGCGGCGGGGGCCGGGGGCCGCGCGCTGGAGCTGGCCGAAGCGCGGCGGCGGCTGCTGGAGGTGGAGGGCCGCCGGCGCTTGGTGTCGGAGCTGGAGAGCCGAGTGCTGCAGCTGCACCGTGTTTTCCTGGCTGCCGAGCTGCGCCTGGCTCATCGCGCGGAGAGCCTGGGCCGCCTCAGTGGCGGTGTGGCGCAGGCCGAGCTCTATCTGGCGGCGCACGGGTCACGCCTCAAGAAGGGCCAGCGCCGCGGCCGCCGCGGCCGCCCACCGGCGCTGCTGGCCTCAGCGCTCGGCCTGGGTAGCTGCGTGCCCTGGGGCGCCGGGCGCCTGCGGCGAGGCCACGGCCCGGAGCCAGACTCGCCCTTCCGCCGCAGCCCGCCCCGCGGCCCCGCCTCTCCCCAGCGCTGACCTCCACGCCCGGACCCCTGGCCACCCCGGACAGGCTCATCACCAAGGTGGGGACCACAGATTGCGGATGCCGGCTGGATGGACGGCGTCACATGCACGGATGGACAGACTGACCTGCAGGAAGAGACAGTCGGGGGGCCAGGGTCCCTGTAAAGGAGGTTGAGGTGCGGTCTTAGCGGCTGGTACATGTGAGGGGCGGGGTCGGGGGTGGTACAGGGCCCGAGACCTCCCTTCCCTGGGGCTCCTGGAGTCTGCTGGGTCCCTAATAAAGCTGTCTGCCTCCCACAGACCACCTGGGGAGCAAAGTGGTAGCACCAAGTCTCCATTATAGAGTTAGACAAATTGAGGGTGCTCAGATTCCACGAGGGGGTTGTTGGCAAACTTGGAGCCTGTGGTACTGATGCAGCAACCCCATTCTCACCCCCACTTGCTTTGCCTTTCCCCGGTTCCTTGGGGCTCCTGCTTTCTGGCACCACCCAGCTCCATACCTTTGGGAGGACAGAAAAATGAGGTCCCTGGACGGCGTGGAGGCTGGCACAGGGCTCTATGATTGAGTCCTCCTCCTCTAAGTCCCTCTTTCCCATTTGCAGAGACAGAATCTTACAGAAATTGAGTATTGGTTCCCATCATGCTTTGCCCCCTCTGCTAATGGGAGGCAGACCTTTTCTGTGCCCTCATGCAACTTCACTAAGACTGAGGCAGATAACCAGGACGGGGTGTTTGGCACCTACCTAAGGCCCCCCCCTCCCAAGCCTGTCTCTAAGATGCCTCTGCCAGGGGTGGAACCAGGTGGCACCCTTTAACAGGCCCCAAGAGGACAGGTATATTATTGGCGTCCAGAAAGGGAGGCCTTAAAGGGCCAGACCTGAGATGACATCTGTTTCTCTCCTGTACAAATGCCCTTCAGCCCCCCATTCCTCTGTCCCCACTCAGCTGTGAATGACCTGGCTGCTGCATTGCTGCTCAGCGTCTGAGTCAATCTGTGAAGTGGATCTGGTCACCTCCCAGAAGGGCTGTGGTGAGGTTAACGCAGGGCAGAGGTCTGTCTTATTCCCTCATAAGTCATGGAAAGATATTTTATTCTTTTCAATCACACCTAGAAACAGGCACTGCTTTCGCTGATGGAGCCAGAACTAATTTAAAGTTCTCATTTTACAGAGTGGAGATGGGATTTCTCAAGGTCACATGCCAGCATAAGGAACAGACTCAGGTCCCAGGCCTATGTGCGCCCTTCCCACAGTGTCCTGGGTGGGAGCTAGGGAGAGCTGGTCCCTGGCCCCTGTCTGCTGTATGACCTAGAACAATTCTACCCCCTCTCTGGGCCTGTTTCCTCAGTCCTTCATATCAGGGCTTGGGAATAGGATGAGGGGGCAGGATGATAATGTCAGAGTCATGAGAATCTGGTTTAATCCTACACGTCCTGAGGGTCAGGGATACAGCTCTGACAAACTGAGCCCCAGGGCCCTCACCTTATCCTTGCCCATCAGCTCTTCCTCTCAACTGGGTACCAAACTTTTTGGCTGGTTTCTCAGCTAAGAGCAAGGCCTTCCTGAACCCATTCTTAGCTGGGGAAGGGAATAGGAGGAAGTCTCCGGGCCTCTGGGAAAGCTTGGGGACCAGGGGAGCCATGTGTGTGTATGTATGGGGGGCCGACATCCTCTGGCCTCCCCAGACAGGACAGACCTTCCAAAACCACTTAGGTCATTTGGGGTCTAGAGGCCCAGAGATGATAGGGACTTCCTAGAGGTGACACAGAGAGGAGCTCAAACCGCAGTGCTGGGCTGCAGCCAGGACTGTTTTCTGGGTTGCACGGGAGGGGGCACTTTGTCCAGAGAAGCTTTTAGCTAATGGTATAAAGTGCTCTACACCGTCACAGTTTTGCATTTCTCCGGGATTTATTGGTAATCAGCTTTGTCCCGATTTGGGGGTGAGGTGGGCAGGTGGAGAATTAGAGATGACACTGGCTGGAGAAACGGTATACGTGTGGGGGCAAATGGAGATTGGTCCTGGTGGCAGCTGTGTCCCCTTCCTCCACTTCCAGATGGCCCACTGCTCCTCACCAAGGGCCTTGGCCAGGGCACACAGCACTCACAGACTTGAATCCCAGCTCCTGGTCAGTGCTTTGTCCACCACCCCTCAGCTACCTAACAAAGGTTGCTGTCTCACACCTGTCTGGCTCACCCAGATCCCCCTCTAGAAACTTCCCAGCCTGGCTCCATTTTCCCCTCATTCAACAAACATTGATAGTGACTCAGTCAAGGAGCTCAGGAAGCAGAGCTGAATCAAAGGGCCTCTCTGCTTTTAAGGGCTTATGTCTCCCAGCCCTCCTCCAGGCAGCCTTCCCTGACTGTCACCATCCTAGGGGACCCTCTGGGGGCTGGGTAGTTTGTGGTGTTGGAGGACTATTTTTAGGCCTGCACTAAGAACTCTAGCCCCTGGGCAGGGGACTGTCACGGCCGCTTTCCCCCTATGACTTCTGAAACATTTCTTGATGGTCTCCAGTGCTGGAGACTGGACTGAGTACAGGGATCTTGGGGGACCTGTGCATTGAGAATATTGATGGCCGCCAGTGAATCTGGGATCTCAACAAAGGCAAATGAGAGGAACAGGAGCCTTTCTTTAGAGTGGTACCTGGTTCAGGGAGACCACCAGTTCAGGAACTAGTCTGGAACCTGCCCCTCACCCAGATAACCATATGTGGACAGCGTCACCAGAGGGCAGTGTGGGGCTGCTTCTGGAGACGTGGGGGTGTGGCCTGGAGCAGGTTCGGTCCCCATTGTCCCCGCCCACAATCATCCCCCTTCCCAGTAGTCCTGGGGATTCCTAGGCCTTGAGCTGTAGGGATCTGGAAGTAGTAGTAGGTCAGCATGACCTGAGGATGGAGGGGGCTCCAACGATGGCTTCCTAGTTAGGGCTGGGTTGCAGGCCTGAGCTGCACCCATTACTGGCTCTCTAGGGACTGGGGTCCACTTGGAAAGGGGAGCAAAGGAGGCCCCTTTGTCTGGGCCAAGCCCTGGACCCCAGGAAGCAGGTCCATCAGGTAAGACTTCCTGGAAAGAGAGGTTGCCCTTGTTGCCGGTCACTGTCAGTAAAAGACTAGAGTCATTTCTCTATTCACAGATTTGTTACACCTAATTGATCAGAACACCAGGTCTGCTGCCAGTGGAGACCAAGGTTGCCTCCTAGAGATTAGGTTGAAGTGACAGGACATGGCCAAGGTGCTCCAAGCCTGCAGTGGGAAGTGTCTGGGAGGATCCCCTTTCAGCTGAGTTCCTCTACACCGATTCAGGTGCCCAGCCTTCTCAGAGCTGAAGGAGAGGCTCCCTGCCTTATGGCCAGCAGGGAGGGAGGATTTGGGAAAGCCTGGAGATCCCCAACCTGTTTCTTTCCACATTAGTCCTTGACCGCACCCTGGCCGGGAGTTACGGGGGAGGGGAACCCTTAGTTCTGACATAATATATTAATTAACCACCTCTTCTATGTGGGCGCTGTGCTAAGCACTTTACGCCCATTATCTGGCTCAGTCCTCCCAACCACTCTGCAAAGTAAGGGTTATTATCCCCATTTCCACACATGAGGAAACAGGGAAGGCAGGTGACTTGCCCAAAGACAGAGAACCTATAAGTGGAGATCCCTCAAGCATCAGGCTAATGAGGGCTCCATGCGGGGAGATTTCTGGGCCCCTACCCTTCAAGGCTGTGCGTAGTGATCTCTAGTCGGTTCTGGGGAGGGATGTGATGGGATGCCATTGGGGTGGCAGAAGGTTCCCCTACCCCCCAGAGTCTGGGCACACCCCAGCCTGGTTGTCTGGGCCCTGCGGGGTGAGTCAGTCTGAGTCAGCACACATGGCCTCTGGTGAGGGTGGGCCAAAGATGCTCAGGGCTCAGGCCTCCAAGGGCTTGTCTTGGAGGGCTGTCTCCTCTCCCTGCACATCTGGACTGGAAAGTTTGGTGCCAAGGAGAGCAAAGAGCCTGAGGTGGCAGAGGAGGAGGGTGACACGCTCCTCCATGGTGGGAGCAGAAAGGGTCCCAGTTGGAACATGACAAGGCCTGGGATTCAGTCCTAGCTTGGAACCTCTCAGCTAAGGGAACTTGTGCAATGGCCTCTTTTCTGAGCTAGTTTCTTCTGTTTGTGTTTTTGTTTTGTATTTTTTAGAAGAGCTAGGGAGGAGATAACCTCTGCGAATTAAATGAGTAGTCACACTAAGTGCCTGGTGCATAGTGGAGATCTGTAAATGATAGAGCCGATCCGCCTGGGTGAGGAGAGGCTGCCAGGACACCCCCCGGGCGGCGTGGGCCTTTGCTCCTCTAGAGCATCTCCATATCTGGAGTCCCTGGAGAGGGCCCTGGGGAACTCCATAAGGGGAGAGGTGGAGGAGGGGCAGGCTTTTCATCCCAGGAACATTCCATTCCAGCTGCTCAGACCAGTGGGGATCCCAGCCAAGGACAAAGGCCCAAGGGAACCTCTGCCTCCAGAGCCAGTGAAGCCCCATTCGTAACACTGCCTCTTGCACCTTCTCTCCACAATGGCCCATCTGGAGGCAGAGGTTGAAGCGTTTGGGTGGGGCAGGGTGGCTGTGGGAAAGAGGTAATTAAAGCTCTTGGAATTATCCTTTCCAGATCCTCTCAGCTCCTGAGAGCCTCGACTCTATGGCTCTGGACGCCTGGATTCTGCTTCTTCCCTGGGCACCTCCTTCAGGAAGACCTTGAGAATTGACCCTACACAACCTCAGTGCCCTCCTTACGGGAGCCCTTCACTTCGCCATGGCAAGGGGCTAGGTCCTGGGTAACGTGTCTGCACTATGAATTTCTTTATATGCGCCACATTTGACTTCGGCTGTGCAATTGGAGATGTTACTACAGGTCCCTGAGATGCAATCAGATTACTTAAGAGTGCAGTGAGCATTGCCCATGTGAAATGAAAAGGATTCCTTTTAAAGATATTGTCATCATTCTTTTTTTTTTTTTTGTAACAAATTTATCATTTTATTAGGTGTCTTAGTTCATTCAAGCTACTATAACAAAACATCATGAACTGGATAGTTTATAAATAACAGAAATTTATTTTTCACAGTTTTGCAGTCTGGGAAGTCCAAAATCATGTACTGAAAAATACGGAATGCTTCACGAATTTGCGTGTCATCCTTGCGCAGGGGCCATGCTAATCTTCTCTGTATCGTTCCAATTTTAGTATATGTGCTGCCGAAGCGAGCACAGATATTGTCATCATTCTTAAGTCATGGCACAGCTGGGGTTCCCGTTTAGGTAGATGTCATTGCTTTGAAGTTTATAGGAGGCCTGTTTGAAGAAAAATGGTGGTCTAAGAAGTCCCTCAGTTGCCTTCATCCACTGTCCTTGTTCTCCCCACACGGACCCGTGGCTGTGGCCCCTCAAACAATCAGCTGGCTCCTGGTGGGGAACACACCTCTTTCCCAGGAAGAGGTGGTGGCAACATAAAACTTCTAAGCAAAGTTTTAAATGAAAAATGGAAACATTTATTCAAATATCCTGATAATAGAGGGAAGAGGGGCACATTTACACACAACCCAGAACTTGTAGAATTCTGCAAAGTGAATGTATATCGAATCAGTCCCTTGATTTCTACATTCAGGAAGAATAAATTGCAATAATGTGAGGGATATGCAGTTCTGAAGTTGACTTTGCAAGTGTCCTTGCTGCCTTTCCTTTGTATCTGTCACAGCTCTTTAAGTTGGCAGTTCCTCGGTGGCTTCTGGTTAGTTTCGTTTGGCAATCTGGACCTGTTGACTGGTTGCAGAGCGATTTCTCCCTTGGCCTGGCTCACAGCTGATCCCCCCCACAGGAAGTCTTCTCCATTGAAGAATGAGATGAGGAAGTTCAGGGATGTGAGACTGTGACACCGAGGGAGGTTGTGCACATTGGTGACAACATGGCAGCATGGTGGCCGATGGGATTGTGACTGTGCTGGTGACTGTACAGACCTGTTTGTCAGTCAGGGTCCCAGCAGGACACCTGGCACAGTTGAACTGGGAAGTGTTTTAAAAAGGGACTATCCAGCCTGAGCAAGTGTGAGACCCGTCTCTACTAAAAATAGAAAATTAGCTGGGCAATTAAAAATAGAAAAAATTAGCCAGGCATGGTGGTACTCGCCTGTAGTCCCAGCTACTCGGGAGGCTGAGCCCAGGAGTCTGAGGTTGCTGTGAGCTAGGCTGATGCCATAGCACTCTAGCCCGGGCAACAGAGTGAGACTCTGACTCAAAAAAAAAAAATAAAACAAAAATAAAAAGGGACTATTTCCAAAGGTGTGGGCTGAGATGGTGCAGCTTTCTGGGGCTGGCAACAGTGGGAAGCCTCTACAACTGCTGGGCCTGAAGGGGTGGGGTGAGGCAGCTTGTGGAGAGGGCCCCTGACAGGGACAGTGGCCTTTGGGTGAGGGATGTGGCCAACCATGACAGTCTGGTGGGGAGGGAGCAAGAAGAATAAACACCTCCTCCTCCCCCCTTCAGTCTCCTGCTGGGGCCTTTCATTGACAAACCCAACAAGGAAGCCAGGGAACAAGGGAGCCATTGATGCAGAGTCCCTAGATGTCAGCCTCCCCAGCGCCCAGAGCAGGGAGAAGGGGGGAGAGTGGATCTGGAGGAGCCAGCATATCTTGTAACTGCTGGGGTGTGTCTTTTTCCCCGGAGTCCACAGCAATGCTGCTTCCCCCTGAGGAGCTGCGTCCACCCACTGCGCCAGAACACACGGGTGGATTGTGGCTTGGAGAGCACCGTGGGGTTGGAAGGTGAGGACAGGTTTTCCTCCTAGCCTTCCCCTTGCTGGTTTCTCATTCCCAGTTTCTGATTCCTGCCTGTCCTGGTGACTTAGATGGCTACAGGAATTGTCCGTGAGCGGAACAATGTCAGCCACTGAGTCAGTGTTTTTCTTACACCCGGAAATACTGCACCACTCCCAAACACACTCAGAGGAATGCTTTTGCTACCTTGGGCCCCAGTCACCACACGCCATGGCTAGTGTCACATGTCCATCAAGAAAATGTACGTCTTGGCACACTGCTTCACTCTGCCATAGTCATATATAAAATGACAAATGTCACAGTAATGTCAAATATGCCGTTGTCACATATATGTACAGAAGTACTGTCACGATCATCCTGTGAAATCACAGTGTAGGGGCAGGATGGTACAGGGGCTAACAGCAATGGCTTTGGTATCAGACAAACCTCTTTGACCTCTCTGGTCTGTTTCCATGTCTGTAAGACGGAAATAACACTTCTCTCGTGTGGCATTTTTGCAAGGATGAAATGAGAGATCAAGGCTGGGTGTGGTGTCTTACACGTGTAATCCTAGCACTCTGGGAGGCCCAGGCTGGAGGATCACTTGAGGTCAGGAGTTCGAGACCAGCCTGAGCAAGAGCGAGACCCCATCTCTACTAAAAACAGAAAAAATTAGCTGGGCACGGTGATGTGCACCTGTAGTCCCAACTACTCGGGAGGCTGAGGCAAGAGGATCGCCTGAGCCCAGGAGTTTGAGGTTGCTGTGAGCTAGGCTGACGCCATGGCACTCACTCTAGCCAGGGCAAAAGAGTGAGACTCTGTCTCAAAAAAGAAAAGGTCATGATCACGAAGACCTTGACATAGTGGCTGATCTGGAGTTAAGTATGCCAGGAATAGGGGCTGGTACTGTGAACTCCGGTCTCACATACCCCTAATTCCTCATGCCTGTGTGCGTGTGCGTACCAGCACCAGTGAGCACATGCACCTGCATGAGGCCAGCCAGATACGTGTACATTCACAGGCAAGTTGGCTGGGCCTGGAAAGCTCTTTCCCTAGATGTCTTCATGGCTCACTTCCTTTCACCTTTCAATGAGGTGCACCCTGATTTCTTTCAATATGCAAAGCCCAGCACTTCCAATCTCTTACCCTGCTATATAGATTTTTACATATCACTGACCTTCTAAGACCATGTAATTTGGTTTCTTTTGTGTCTACCCCATTACAATGTAATTTTCACAAGGATAGGGATCTCGGACTCTTGTTTGCTGACGTATTCCCAACCCCAGAATGGCATCTGGGACATGGTGCGCTAAATGCAGTGTATGTGCACATGTCCCACATGGCTTTCTGGCTTTTTCACCCCTAAAACACATCCAGGGGAACCCACTCCCCAGCCCAACAGCCACGGCTGCCGTGTTTACACTGCGAGTACGCCCTCACGCCAAGGCTCGAATGGCCAGCTCAAGTGGTGGGACAGACTTAGTCCTTCCCAGGACGTAGTTGGGTGGGCACAGCTGGGATTGGGGTGGGAGGCTGTTTTCAGTCACCAAACAAAGGAAGCCTTTCTGCCAGCCCTTCTAGCCATTTGAGCCCAGCAAGAGATGTTAGGGCACCCAGCAGGGACCCACAGAGCAGGTGAGGTGACTGGATTCACCCTGGTGACCTGGGGCCTCTTCTGTGGCCTTGTTTTTTCCACTCTGGCTGGAACCATCAAAGTCACCACTTCAGAGGACCCTAATGAGGCTGAATCTGTTAAGGGCTTTGCAATCCCTGGATCAAAGAGGCTGAGTAAACAGTGGGCAGCGTCCAGGCCATGACTGGCCAGTGCCCTGAGGGAACAGCTCCCTAGGAGCTTGTGGCTGACACTCCCAGACAGCCTGGCATGGCCCCAACTGGGTTTGAAGAGACTCTGTCCCTCCAGGGGATCTGCTTAGAGCAAGTCAGGGCATACTTGTCACTTGGGGGTGAGGGAGGGAGCTGGAGGATTGAGGGAGCCTCTCCAGGTAGAGAGACCCTACCTGGACTCAGACTCTGGGGGACCCTAGAAGTCCCCTAGTCACAGCAGCCATTACTAGAGGGGCCTCCGGTCCAGATTCAGCCAGCTTGTTCTTCAGCTTCCCCCTGGGCAGAGATGGGGTGAGCAGAGCTGTGGTCAAGCAGCCCTGAGCACTGGAGTGTAAGGCCAGTTCAGAGCTATTAGGATTCCAGGTAGAAGACACTGAAATATTTACTCTTTAACAAGAGTCCTAGGCCTGCTGAGGCAACGTGCAGGTACAAGTCACGCGTGTAGACACGAACTCCCAGTATACGGTTGTCAGGCTGGGGCTGGTGTGGAGGGAAGGAGGACCAGCTCCCCAGCCACAGCCCAGGTTTCAACCCCCACTCACAAATGTCCCCTCCTACAACACAAGCCATGCTCAGACTGGGGGAGGCAGCTGCAACCCCCACAGCCATGGAAGGTCCTTTTCCTGGGAGAAAGCATGGAGCCAGGCTCAGTGTAGATAATCTTTATTGGCAGGTGTTAAGAGTGCAAAACAGCAACAAATCCAGAGGGACAGAAAAGGAGGTGGGGGGTGGCTCCCTTCCCCCATCTGAGAGCTTGTAACCAAGCCAGTAGGATGGGCGCACTTGACTTTACTGTGACAAATTTGGGCCCAGCACCCTCCAAAGAACAAACTCCAGGCAGGAGGGCTCCTCACAACACAAGGGAAGGGAGAAACCCACTGGAAGGGGCCTGGGCTGCTGGGCTCCTGTACATGGTATACCTCATTTCACAGCTTGGGTGTGGGTTTCAGGAGACCGGGCTAAACCCACCCCTCCCCAAACCCAGGTATCTGCCTCGTGCCTCCATGCTCCTCCTTGCAGTGACGAGCCAGGTTGGACCACCAGGCCCTGTTAGTGGCCCAGCCTGACCCAAAGTGAGTAGTCCCCATAACATACCATATTTTAGCCAATGTGTGGGCTGCAGGCCCTCGGAGGCTGAGGGGATCACTGTGCACTGGCTCTAGTCAAAAAGACCCTTTTAGGCCATGGAAATCAACCCCAGGTGTTGGGACTGAGGCTGCCACCCCAAATTGCTTTGTCTCCTGAGGGCAATTGATTCTCAAGACAAACAGCCTCTGCACCCACAATCATGCTGGTCCCAAAGTGCGGTACTGCCACCAAGGGGTCCTCCTGCCGAGAACCCCAGCTTGCCCTTAAGCCCACAGGGGCCTCATTCGGGGAAGTCTGGTCTGTTCCATTGAAGGACCAACTCTGCAGCAGTGCTGGGCCACCTGGCACAGGCTGCCTGTCTCTTGTCATGTCCTCCACACACTCCTGGAGGCCCCACCCCACCCTGTTGGGCCCAGGCCCTTCCCTTCTGGCCAGGGTACAAGTCAGTTACAAGGCAGCCAGGTGGGATAGGAGTGGGCCCGAGCCAGCAGAGGCTGCACAGGGGTCACGTAGTAATTGACAGTGGCCGGCACAACCCCGTCAGGGCCTGGAAGGTGCCAGGCGAGGGCAGCAGTGGCAGCCGGCCCCTGCTCAGCCAGCGCCTGGAGCGCCAGCATGGCAATGAGGTCCAGGGTCTGGCGGCGCTCGTGGTTCATGAGGCACACCGTGCTCTCGTTGACCACTCGGTGCAGAGTCACCAGGCAGGCGTAACGGCGGGCCACGTCAGCTCCACCAAAGTGGGCCTCCAGGTAGCGCTCCAGGGTGCGCTGCTGCTCCGCCAGGTCCGGGAAGTCGATGAAGAAGCGGGAGCACATGTAGCGCTGCAGGGCCCGCACGTCGGTGCTGGGCCGCGGCCGGAAGCCCCGCACCAGGAGGTGGCAGTACTTGAGGAGGCCGCCACCACGGATCTCCTCCGGGCTGCGCGTAGCAATGACACGGTGCCGCAGGTGCTCCAGGGCCTCAGCGAAGTCCCCGTACAGGCTCTCGCCTGTCACTGTTGGGTGGAAGGCCTCGGACATGGGTGTGGATGAGCACTGGCCAAAGAGCAGCAGCGAGTCCAGGATGATCTGGAAGGAGTCTACGCTGAACTCGAACTGGCGTCTCACGGAGTCCACAAACTTGAGCTCTACATTCTTGCCGCTGTTGTTGGACAGTGAAATGAGGCTCCAGCGGTCTGTGTCCGTGCACACTTTTACCAGCTTCTGCACATATGCCTCCTTGAGTGTCAGTGGTGTGATCTTGGCCCTGCTCACACCGGCAGGCAGGAAGTCTAACAGGCAGGCCAGCACCACTGCCTTGGTCAGCTGGAAGGACGCCTCACTGCGCAGGTCCACCTGGAACACCAGGTCCAGGTCCTTGTAGCCCAGGCCACTCTCAGGGTGCAGCACATGGCTGGCGGCAGAGCCATGCAGCCGCACGCTGTGCACTCGTAGTCCCTGTTCCTCCAGGCTGCTGCGGACCACCTGCAGAGGGGAGGGCAGGAGGGAGAGGTGTCAGGAGCCTGCGCCCCGGCGGTCCACTAAAGACTTGTAATCGTCACAGTATCATCAACTGCCGTTGGCCACTAACCAGCTGCTGTGCCTTTGGAAAGTCATTTAACTCTCTAAGCCTTGATTTCCTAATCTGGAGAATGGCCCAATTGGAGCAATGACTCAGAACAGCAATAACGATAGCAAATCCATGTACCAAATTTACAAAGCACCAAGTCCTAATCTGAGCATCAGCACATTAAGATAGAAACTCACTTAATGCTCACAGTAACCCTATTATTCCCACTTTACAGATGGAAGTCTAGAGAGGCCAAGGAATGAGTCCAGAGGCACACAGCTGGTGAATGCAGAGTTGGGAATTAAACTCAGAGTCCGGGTCTTAACTATTAATACTATGCTATTCTACCTCTCTAAAACTGCAAGTAGAAGAGTTTTGTGCCAGGCACAGTGCTAACTGCTCAAATGTTTTTTTTTAATATTTTTAAAATTTTCTTAAATTATATATTAATTGCCCAGCTAATTTTTCTATTTTTAGTAGAGATGGGATCTTGCTCTTGCTCAGGCTGGTCTCGAACTCCTGGACTCAAGCAATCCTCTTGCCTCGGCCTCCCAGAGTACTAGGATTACAGGCGGGAGCCACCACACCCAGCCTAACTGCTCAAATGTGTTGGACATATTGTTAGCAGTTCACATTCGTTACCACAGTAACCCTCACAATAATCCTATGTTTGAGTATTATTATTCCAATTTATAAATGGGGGACCTGAGGCACAGAGGTTGAGAAACATGTCCAAGGTCATAGAGCAGCCAGCTTGAGACTAGAACCAGGTTAGTTGGATTCTCAAGTCTATGCATGTTCTTTTGACTACGATGCACTCATCCTAATTCATCCTTGTGAGGATCCAGTGAGGCAAATATACTCATTTTGCAGATGAGGAAATAACTAAGGCTCAGAGGAGAAGCCATTCAGATGAGGCAGGGCTATAAGTTAAAGCCAGACCCCCTTGCACTATTGGGAGAGAAGATGGGTTGAGATCTCAGGAAGGTGCCCACACCAAGTAGGAAGAGATGAAGGACCCTGTCAGAGGGCTGCCCCCAGGTCTGATGGCACAGAAACATGACAGGTAAACCTACAAATCTTCTTGAACCTGTTCTTTTAGCTAGAGGCAACTCCCTGGACAGACGCACCAGGTCGGGAGAAGAGTGAAGTTGAGGGTCAGACATTCAGCTTTCTCAGCAACCCAAAGTTGTCCCAGAAGCGACCAGGCAGCATTCCTGCTCTGAGCGCTTCTACAACCCCACCTTGCTGCCAAGTCAGCACTCAGCTCCAGGCCGGGCTGTCCTTGCCTCCCAGGGAATTACTGCAAAGAATGCACTAAGTGCTGAGGAGGCAAGCCTGGTGGGGCAATCTGAGGCGGGCGGCGCCCTCTAGGAAGACTTCCGGGAGGAGGACCTGTACCAGGGGTCAATATTGTCATGGCAACGGGGTAAGCAACAGGCCATCAGGAACATGGAGGGGACGGGAATGGGGAATAAGGGGAGGTTAGGCACCTAGTGATTGCCAGGCACTAGACCTTCTACCAGAATCCATGGGGGAAAGATCTTATGATCTCCATGCTACAGATGGGGAAACCGAGGCTCACAGGATGAAGCCACCTGCCCAAGATCATGCAGAGTTGCCTTAAAACTCAGGTATGGCTGACCCCAAAGCCTACCCTCTTTCTACCACATTATAGCCCTAGGATTCAGAAGGAGCAGAGGCTAGAGACTAGTGTTCTAATCCTCCTTCCCTTTCAACATGTCAAAGTGAGGGCAACCCTCAAGTCACTGAAGCCCAGAGCTGGAGTAGTTGGGGAGCAGGAGGGTGAGGGTCAGGGGGTGCCTTGGCCAGACAGATAGGGCTAGTTGCTATCTGTCCAGCCTGTGGCACTTCAAACCCCCAGCTGCAGCCAACCTGTCAGCTGGCAGCAGTGCCTACATGGGCCAAAGACCTTGGTCCAAGGACCCTGCCAGACCTGTAGAAGAGACCAGCCCCACTTCCCAAGTCCCATTAGAGCTGACTGAGCCTTACTCAGTGCCAGCTCCTGCTCTCAGGCCGGTGCCCACCCCAGGGCATGGCATCTGGCCTGGTGAGTAGGTAGCAGTACCCTCGTTAAATCCCCTGCGTCAGGGCCATGGGGCCAGCTGTGTCAGCCAGCCAGCGGCTGTTGTCTCTTTCCCAGGTGTGACTACAGCCAGTTTGGCAGGCAGTCCCCAGACTGCCACACCCAAGGACTGCAGGGAAGCTTGGAGGCTCCTGAATCAGACTTTCCAGCCATGGAGGGGCAGTGAGTGCACTGCTCTGCTCCAGGCGGCTGCTGAGACCTGCAGGGAGACCAACAGGCATGGTCAGGCAGCAGACTTACACAACGCACAGCCAGTGCCACCTGATGTGGCCCTCTGGCTGCAGCTGCAGAGATCAGATTGTCTAGTTCAATCCTCTGGGCCCACAGAGGGCAAAGGACTTGTCCAAGGTCACACAGCCAATAAGTGGCTGAGCTTAATTAGAACCATGCCTCTGAGAGCTACAGGCAGAGGGGCCCTCCTATGGGAGGGTGGGTCCCTGTAGCCCAGGTACAAGCAAGAACATCTCCAGCTGCTCAGATTGCAGCTGTACGCAAAGCCTTGTGGGGGTGGAGAGAGAGAAAGGTTTTAATTCTTGAGCCATAGGACTACTCAGCACTGTTGAAAAGTCCAAAGGCAACAACCAGCACCACCCTGCCCCTCCTCCTCATCTCCCACAACGACACCCACTCCAACAGATTTTGAAACTGCCAGCTCCAGATTCCCTCTGACTTTCTTCCCTGTGGAGGCAGCTGTACAGGCCAGGTGAAGGCACCTGTTCCCTTTGGACTCTGGAACCAGAAAGGTGTTGGAGAGCAGCCCAATCTGTCCCAGTTGAACAGATGGGGACATTTATCCCAACAAAGGGAACTGACAACAGTCCAGGCTGTGAATCCAGATGTCCAACTTCTCATTCCAGCTCTGAAGTCTCCGCCACTCTTCCCCACCATAGCCAACAGCTCCTTGTACTGTGATATCTCTGACTCTGGTCTAGAAGGACATGGTATTACCATCACATTGTAAAGTCAGCTCTTATTGACCTGTAGTCATCCCCACCTGGCTGGGAGCACCTGAAGGCAAGGAGGCGGGGTCCTAGTCCCATCTGTGCCCCTAGTGTACTGACAGGGCTTAGCGCAGAGCACGTACCCGTAAAGGCAATTTGGACCATACTGACAGGGGCATGGACTGCCCCTCCAGGACACCCCTTGTCCCTGCAGAGGGGAGCTGCCACACTGAGCTCCATCTTCCCCTCCCCTCCATGCTTGGGGCTGCCATCCTGGAGGTGCAGCAGCTGGGGCCCCAGGGTTGACCTGTCTTGGAGAGAAAAGACTAGTTTCCTAATCACCCAGATGACAGTGAGCAGAGCGGCCAAGGAATGCCTCAGTGAGCACCACTGAGCTGCAGTGAGTCAGCCCAGGAGAATCTGTCTGCCCCCACCCCCCTCCCATTCCTTGTTCCTTGGGAGGGAGGGAGAGGTAATCCCCCAGCAGGCACCCCTCCCCCTCTGCTGGAAGCTAAGGTAGGAGGCAGGGGAAAGGCCTTCTTCACCTAGCTTGTATTGGCTGCTTCTCCAGAAAGAAAGTCCATCCGCTGGCAGGGAGTCACAGGAACTGTCCCTGGATTTACTGGTTTCTTTTATCAGGGGACTCCCCTATAACTTAGAAGCTAGGGAGGGGATAGGAAAACCTTGA
This sequence comes from Avahi laniger, assembly GCA_963575035.1. Taxonomy (NCBI): domain Eukaryota; kingdom Metazoa; phylum Chordata; class Mammalia; order Primates; family Indriidae; genus Avahi; species Avahi laniger. The sequence goes on along the minus strand of CAUYSK010014823.1, from coordinate 28,844 downwards.
ACCTGCAGTAGTAACTTGCTCCTGGGAAGACCCAAGATTCCCTGGGTTTGGTTTTCACCTTATTAAGTAATCTTAGGTAGCTCACCATCCCTCTTAAGGCCTCAGCTTCTTCAGCTATAAAATGGGTACAATAATTACCATATTCTAGTATTTCAGAAAATGACAGCACCTGGGCTATACAGATGAAAGAGCACTTTGGGGATCGTTGAGGGTCAGGTAAAGGGGGGAGTTGGAGTCTGAAAGGAGGAAGGGGTTGCCAGAATTCTCTTCTGTTTGTCAGGAGAGAGGATGTGGAGCTTGTGGCCTGAGACCTGGGTTGGCCTTCAGTCTTGGGGAGGGAGTACCTGCCGGGATTTCTGGGCTTTTCCTCGAGGGGGTGCTGTGGGTAGGTGTGTGGGGGAGGTTCTTGAGCCAAGGGCTGTGGGAGTTACAAGGACAGAGTCTGCCCCTAGAACACAGAGAAAGGGAAGGTGGGGTGAGGTCCAGGGATGCCAAATTGGGGAAGAGTCCAAAAAGCTATTTTGGACCCAAGCATGCACACCTATCTATCCAGGGCTGTCTGGCATCTTTTGTCCTAGCAGGCAGGGTTGTTCTTCCCCTGAGGCTTTCTCCATTCGCCTCCTCTCTCCCAGCCAGGGCCTGGGTGAGTGGTCCGCGGGGAATTCACAAGAAAGGGGACAGAAAAGCCAAGTGGAGTAGAATTATTAGATGCAGGGGAAAGAGTTCTGGTCTACCATTAATGCGCTATGCAATTGTTACAGCTCCTGACGCGGTTCCTCAATTTCCCTAGCTGTCCAGAGAATCACAGATTCCAAGTGCCTTCCAGACACTAGAGCCTCAGGATAGATCCCCCACACCCCCGCCCGGCGCCCTCTCACCTGCACGATCTGCCGAGGCTGCATGCTCAGCGTAGGGAAGTTGCCGCGCCCGTGAATAGGAATTGGCTCGCTCAGGAGCGCGTCCAGTCGCTTCACCTGTGGCCAGCCCAGCCCGCTCAGATGCCGTCCGAGGAAGGCCGACGAGACCTCCGGGTCGGGGTCGCCGCCTGCCGGGGCCGCCGTAGCCACCGCCGAGGCCGCAGCCGCCCCCGCCTGCGCAGCCCCCTGATCCCGGCGCTCAGCTCCGCTCTCCGACGGCATCATTCGCCCGGCCCGGGGGCCCAGACGACAGAAACCGGAGGGTGGTTAAGGGGAGGAGGCAGGGAGAGCGGCTGCGCAGGGGCCAAGGCGGGGGCTGCGGAGGCAGGGACCGGGCGGCCGCGACGGTGAGGCAAACCCAGGGCAAACCTCGGACGGCGACAACTAACCGACCCTAGAGCCAGTAGCCCGGGGCCCTGCTGACTCTTATAGGCCGCGGGCGACATGCCCATTGGTCCAAGCAGCTGTCACGCAGCGGGAGCCACCCCGCCTCTCGACCGCCCCTGCCATTGGTCAGCAGAGTTTCGCACGTGAGTCTCTGCACTCTAGGGAGATTCCGATTGGCTGGAAAGCACGCCCCTGCCCTGCCCTCCTTCTCAGGTTGAATTCCCTCCTTTGGTCCTTAAAGAACTTCTGTGCACTGTGATTGGCCCGAGCGAGCCTAGATTTAAAGGGACAGCGCCCTCCAGGGGCAGGCGGGAGGGAAGTGATCTGTGGAATTTGTGGCGGAGTTAGACCGCTGAGAAATTCCAGATTTTTTTTGTTTTTGTTTTTGTTTATGTAGTTTTGTTTTTGTGCTGGAAGAAATTGAGAAATCACCTGCCCTCGTCCTGGTCATCTGCTATTTTCAGAAACCCAAAGAGATGGCGCCACTGCTCAACTCCGCACAGCACTCATGCACTAGCAGTTTCCAGAGTCAAGGAAGGGTAACAAACTGGGTCCACTGAGGTAGGTGCTTTCTAACACACTCTCTTGACTGGTCCTTGCAAACCACAGCACGGCCAGCATTGAAGAGAAAATCTGCTCAGAAGAGGGGGTGTGATTGTCACACAGCAAACTAGTCCAGCCCTGGTGTTGAACCAGGGCTCTAGAATCTATGACATACACTTTCCACAGGACCTGCACAGACCCAGCACATTTCTGGGGCTGGAAGATGCATAGTATCTTTACATGCTTTTCTCTCACACTTTACAGAGCCTAGAGGAGGCAGCTTATTATTGTTACTTTTAAATTCTTTTTTTCTGGTTTTAAATATATGTGCTGTGGCAAAAGTTCAGAATTGATTTTGATTTATCATTGCAATATTTTATCTTAAATATCATTCTCCTAACATTCTCCCATTCTCCCAAAAGGCAAGCTAGGAAGGAGTCATACACCAATTTACAGAAGGAGAAACTGAGCCTTAGAAATGGTCAACTATATCCCAGGGTCACCAGCTTGATTCTGACAGATCTGAGACTAGAATCCAGGGACTTGACTCTGGGAACAGAGCAGCCACTTCCTGCTTCTGGAGGCCAGGCCAAGCAAGACTTTGCCCATGTCCCTTCTCCCTATCTTGTCTGGGATCAGGGGCTTCCTCTGGTCCTCCCAGGGAGGGGACCCACCGCTTGCTCTAGTCCTTGGCCATGTGACCTTGGGCAGGTCCCTTCCACTGTCCTTAGTGTAGTTGCTTGCTTTGTTTTACCTTCTCTTGAAAGATAAGAAAGAGAAGAAATCTGCTTTGGCTGAGTCCAGAGTCTCCAAACCCTTGACCTACCAAGTCTCCCTAAGGCTACCAATGAAAGAGCTTGAAGTTCAACCACAGCATTTTGTCTTATCCCCACCTCCATGCCTGGGCAGAGGAAGGGGAAAAAAAGGAAACTAACATTTACAGAATACCTACTATGCACCAGATCACTTTACATATGTAACCTTTAACTCCTAAAGATACACCTCTAGATGTGGGATCATTATCCTCAATTTACAGATGAAGAAACCGAGGCTTAGAGAGGTCAAGTGATTTGCCTAAGGTCATACAACCACTAATTGGCAGTATGGGACTCAAATCCAGGTCTTCTGACTCCAGACTCCTATTTTTCAACCACTCCTCTTAGAAGAGTTGGCACAGATTAGAGTTGTGCTTGGCACAGCCCTGACACTATCCACAAGATCCATCCATTCATTCCTGTATCAGCCAACATACATACACTGAGCACCTACTGTGTATCAGGTGCTGGGCTAGGCCCTGAGAAACAATAGGCAAAGTCCCTGCCCTTCTAGAAATTTTTAATGTAGAGAGACAATAGTCAAGTAAACAAATAAATTAGACATTTCTGATAGTGGCTAAGAAGAAAATATAGCAGGGTTACGGGAGAGAGAACAACATGTTATGAGTGTGAGAGAAAGAGATACAGCAAGACAGAACTAGAGCTACTGATGCACATTTTTAGATGTGTGATCATGAAAGGCCTCCCTAATTAGGTGACATTTCCACTGGGTCTTAGGGATCCACTTCTGCCCCAGGGCAGCAGAGAAGGTACCAGGCCACATATTCCTAGAACCCTGAAGGCTTGAGCTGGGAGGGCCTTTGACAATCATTTTGTTCACCCTCTTATCACTTTATAGATGTGGAAACTGGATAGAAAGCAGGAGGGATTTACCCAAGGGGGACTAGCTAGGCTGGAAACCAGGCAGGGGGCAGAGCCTTGTGGGGACCCCCACTGCTATGCCCACCCTTCACACTCGAATCAAGCTTTCTTTGCTTTTCTTTTCTTTTTTCTTTTTAACATTCAAACTGGCTAGTAGCAAATCAAGTTTTCTAAGGAAGGAAACTCTGAGATCCTTTTCCTCTCTCCTTCCTTACTCTGGACTAGGAAGAGCAATTAACAAATTCATGGGTTGTCAAGTTGTGAATCACCCTTCTGTTGACACTTCCATTCCCAAAGCCCATTGTTTCAGCGTTTGCCCAATCACAGGGCCTAGCTATCACTGTGATGGGGGTGGGAGTGACTTGGGGATGTAGGAAGCTTAGAGAGAGAGCAGGGGTATACCTAGTAGGGTCTTTCATTTTCACCAAGACCAGCTTTTAATTGTCCTAGTGAACGGCACATCCTGAAGAGTCTAGCTGGCTTTCAGATGTTATGTATGAGCCTCCTCCTTACCCCCACCCGGTACTAATTTTCTGTCTTAATTATGACTCCAACTGATTTCATTTCATTTATTTATTTTTTACTTTAATCACCTTTCTCATTACAAATACAACTGGTTTTAAAAGGGAACTTATATGATAGATGAGTCTTAGTGATATATTCACTTTCTCTCTCTGGACCCCACTTTCCTATTATGTAAAATGGGACTGAAACAGAAGTCAGGCTCTTCCATTCACACCTATGATTTGAGACGATGGGAAGGGAGAAACAGTCCTGGGGAGAGTCTTGGTCCCTACATCGGCCCCTCCTCAACTCGGGACCCCAGACACGGAACTGCTGTGTAGCTGTACTACCAGCCTATGTCACTGAGTGCCCTCCGTGCCTGGAACTGTGCTAGGCGTTTCCACACAGTCTCTCAATTTTATGAACATAATCTTATGGCAAAGGAGTGATCTGTTACTTTGCAGGAGTGGAAACTGAGGCTCGGAGAAGCTCAGTAATTTGTGCAGAGCCCCACAGTTGGAAAGAGGGACTTCATACCCAGGTCTGGCTGAATCTAGGCCCTTGCTCTAGCAGGGCTCTGCCTCTGAGGGTGACTTAGTGAGTTAAGTCACACACAGATGATCCTCCTCCAAGGAGGATCACCCATCCCCTCCTCCTGTGGTTCTTGTCCTCCACCCTACCTCATCTGCTCAGGGCCAAGGTAATGGACCTTATCATTACCAATAATTGTACCCTTACCCCATGTAATTTCAATACCAAGTATCCTGCCCTCCAAATACCACGTCCTGCCTTTCCTGCCCACTCCTTGTAGACCCAACTCCAGTGGTTCCTTGACCCACCAGGACCTTCAATCCATTGATCTTTCCATTTTTTGGTCACTGTTTCTTGCATCCCTCAAGTCCCAACTTTCCTCCTTAACCAGCTTAGATTGCATGGACCGCTGCAGTAGTTAAGTCCTTGCTATGCTCAACCCCCTTGCTCCTCTCTCATTAAATTGTATCCACCTGGCAAAACCACGCCCTGGTTAATTCCACACGGCTGACTGAGGCTGGAGACAGACACAGCCCTGCTGACTGGTCTCACTTGAATTTCATGCCCACCACCCTCCAGGGTGGCCCCTTGGCACTTGCTGTCTGCCAATCCTGCCATATGACCCAGGGTTTTCACTCTCCCACGGTGTGTAGGACCATGTCATGCCTTCTCCTTTCTCCTCTGTCTTCCACTCTGCTTCCTACTAAGCAAACAGAAACCATCCAAAGGTCATTTCCTTGGGCTCTAAACACCCCTCTACCTGTTCACCTGGGCCTGGGCTTCATTTTCAGCCTCCCTTCCTGTCACTGGGGATGAACCTACTTGTTCCTCTCTGGGGCTACCCCTCCATTTACACATGAGAACCCATCCTTCTCACCTGCTCAAGGCCCTCACTCCAGCCAGTTTCCTTCTCTCCCTGACTCGATCATTCCAATCAGCATGAAAACATCATTTCTTGCATCTCAAAACACCACAACAAAACCAAAAACCCTCTCTTGACCCCAAATCTCCATCCCCTTTTACTCCATTTATCTATATAGCAAAACTCTTTCAAAGCATCTACCCTTGCCACCTCAGGCTCTCCTGTTCTCTCTTGCACACACTTCAGTCAGGGTTCTGTTCCCACTACTCCACCAAAACTGCTGTAGTCAAGGTCACCAGTGACCTTCACATTGCTAAATAGAATCATCAATTCCTGTTTTTTCACACCTTTACTGAGATATGATTCACATACAGTTCACCCATTTAAAGTGTTCAAGTGAGTGAAGTGGCTCATGCCTGTAATCCTAGCACTCTAGGAGGCCAAGGCGGGAGGATTGCTTGAAGTCAGGAGTTCCAGACCAGCCTGAGAAAGAGTGAGACCCTGTCTCTACTAAAAATAGAAAAATTAGCCGGGCATGGTGGCAAGGGCCTGTAGTCCCAGCTACTCGGGAGGCTCAGGCAGGAGGATAGCTTGAGCCCAGGAGTTTGAGGTTGCTGTGAGCTAGGCTGACGCCATGGCGCTCTAGCCCAGGTAATAGAGAGAGACTCTGTCTCAATAAATAAATAAATAAATAAGAAAATAAAGTGTTCAATTAAATGATTTTTAGGATACTTTCAGTGTTGTGCAAGCAGCACCATAATCAATTTGAGAACATTTTCATCACCCCAAAAAGAAAAGTGACCCTTTAGCAGTCACTCCCCGTTTCCCCCTCAGCCCCCAGCCCCAGACAACCGCTAATCTACTGTCTCTATGGATTTGCTTATCCTGGACATTTCATGTAAATGGAATCATACAATATGTGGTCTTTCATGACTGGTTTCTCTTACTTGGCATAATGTTTTCGAGGTTCATCTATGCTGTGGCATGTATGAGTGCTCATTTTTTTCTTTATTGCCCAATAATAGCCTATGGGTCTGTGATTGCCACACTTTATCCATTCACCAGTTGATGGACATTTGAGTTGTTTCCACTTTTTGGTTATTATGCAGAATGCTCCTGTGGCCATTCATGCATGAATTTTTGTGTGGATATATGTGCTCATGTCTCTTGGATATATGCTGAGGAGTAGAATTGCTGGTCATTTGAGGAGCTGTCAGACTGTTTTCCAAAAAAGTTGCCCCATTTTACATTCCCACTAGCAGTGTTTGTCTCTCCAGCTTCTCCCCAGCAACACTTGTTATTATCCGTTCTTTTTCATTATGGCCACCTTAGCGGGTGTGAAATGGTATCTCATTGTGGGTTTGGTTTTCATCTTCCTGAGGACTAATGATGTTGAGCATCTTTTCATGTGATTATTGGTCATTTGGATCTTTGGAGAAATGTCTCTTCAGATCCATTGCCCATTTAATTAATTCATTCATTAATTAATTTTTGAGATAGGGTCTTGCTCTGTTGCTTGGGCTAGAGTGCAGTGGCATCATCATAGCTCACTGCAACCTCAAAGTCCTGGGCTCAAGTGATGCTCCTGCCTCAGCCTCCTGAGTAGCTGGGACTACAGGTGCATGCCACCATGCCTGGCTAATTTTCCTATTTTTTGTAGAGATGGGGTCTCACTCTTGCTCAGCCTGGTCTGGAACTCCTGAGCTCAAGCAATCCTCCCGCCTTGGCCTCCTAGAGTGCTAGGATTACAGGCGTGAGCCACTGCGCTGAGCCTCCTTTGCCCATTTTTAAATTGTGCTATTTACTATTATTGAGTTATAAGAGTTCTTTATATATTCCAGATATGAGTCCCCTATCAGATATATGATTTACAAATTTTTCTCCCATTCTAATTGTCTTCATATTTTACTTGACTTCTAAATTGCCTGTGACACAGCTGATCCTTTCCTCTCTGAAATACTTTCTTTCCCTGATGGTCTAGTGGTTAGGATTTGGTGCAATCACAGCCATAGCCACAGCCTGGGTTTGTTCTGGTCAAAAAACCAAAAGGAAAAAAAGAAAAAAAAAAAAACTTTCTTCACTTGGTTACTTGGCTTCTAAGACACCTCGTGGTCCTGGTTTTTCTCTGACTTCACTGTTTTATGTGGTCGCTCCCTGATCTGCTCAACCTCTCAAGAGTGAAATGTCCCAGGACTCACTCCCTGGTCCTTTTCTCTTTTGCTGTCTACAGACACCCCCTTGGTGATCTCATCCAGTCTCAAGCTTTAAATACCATCTCTGTGCTGGCAAATCCCAAATTTATATATTCTAGTCCAGAACTCACTCACTCTCTCTCTCTCCTCTCTCTCTCTCTCTTCTCTCTCTCTGTCTCTCTCTCTCTCTCTCTCATGCCAGGCTCGACTCATTTATCTAATTTTACTCAACGTCTCTACGTGTATGTTTACAGTCATCTCCAACTTTGCACATCCAAAGCTGACTCCTCTAACTGAATTACTCCTCCCCTAGCAAATGGCAACTTCTAGATCTTGGGGCAAAAATCTAAAACCACTTTCCATTCTTTTCGCTCTCACACTCCACCTTCCAATTTGCCAGCAAGACCTTTGGGCTCTACCTTCAGAACACAGACAGAATCTGACCAGGTGTCTCTCCAAGCCCCAGCTTACTGCCACCTCCACTGTCTGAGCCATCGCCATCTCTCCAGGATTTTCGGGGCCTCCTGGCTGTTGCACTTGTCTCCCATAGCCTGTTTTCAACCTGGCATGCCAGAGTGATCTTTTTAAAGCACAAATCAGATCATGCCATTTTAACGCTCCCTCTCACTTGGAGTAAAAGCCAAGTCCTTCCAATCGCCTGGAGGCTGTGATCCGTTCCTGCCCTCCCCTCCCTCACCAGTGGCAGCCACACTGGCCTCCCTGATGTGCCTCAAATGTGCCAGGCTGACTCCCATCTCCGGGCCTTGGCGACCGCTATCCCTCGACCCCCACATGGCTGCTTCCTCCATCCCTCCAGTCTCTTCCTCAGCTGCCCTGTTCTCAGGGAGCCTTCTCCAACTACCCAATTAGAGCGGCAGCCCCCTCCCCACGGCAGCTATAGCCTCTCCTCTGTTGTTCCATAGCCCCTAACGCTGCCCGCCATGCTGAGTATTTGCCTACTTACTGCCTGTGTCCCCCTTGGAGCAGAAGCTCCAGGAGGGCAGGGGTATTGTCTGGTTTTGCTTTCTGTGTAATGCAGCACCTGGAAACGTGTGGATGCTCAATAAACATTCGTGGGATGAGTGACGGGATGCTTGAGGAAGAGAGGAAGGGGCACTCTTAGATAACCGGACCCTGCAGGGTGTGGCAGAGGGTGGCCGTAGCCAGATGCCTGGGGTGGGACTTTGAACTGAGACCTCCCCAGGGTCACTGAAAATTGGTTTGTTTTCCCAGCCCAGGAAGCCTGGTGTAGTGGGAGCCCAAAGATCTGGTTCTTATCTCTTCTTGACTTCTTCCTGGCTCGGTGACCTGGGTGCAAATCCCTTCCCTTTGCTGAGCCTAAGTGTCCTCATCTGTTCATTTTGGCGTCATCACCTACCTCTCAGGGCTGGCATAAAAGACCCAGTGTGTGAGCCTGCTTGCCCTCCCTAGGACCAGGGCCAATTTGCTAACTTGGTGCAAGCTTCAGACAGGAGTGGGTGTTTTTAGGGGGCAGGGGCATGGGTAAGGAAGATGGCAAGAGAGAGGGAAACCAGAGAAGAAGACAAGGCCGTAAGAGAGAACCAGGAGGGTTGAAGGCTGGGCTCTGAAGGACAGGAGAGCACCAGGAGGCAGAGCTGCCCACGTGAGATGTGAGCAGGGCCGGTGTTTTTTTCTTTGTTTGTTTTTTTTTTTTTTGAGACAGTCTTGCTCTGTCACCCGGGCTAGAATGCCATGACGTCAGCCTAGCTCATAGCAACCTCAAACTCCTGGGCTCAGGCGATCCTCCTGCCTCAGCCTCCTGAGTAGCTGGGACTACAGGTGCATACCACCATGCCCAGCTAATTTTTTCTGTTTTTAATAAAAACGGGGTCTCATTCTTGCACAGGCTGGTCTCCAACTCCTGAGCTCAAGCGATCCTCCTGCCTGGGCCTCCCAGAGTGCTAGGATTACAGGCGTGAGCCACGTCGCACGGCAAGGGCCAGGGCTGGTGTTTTGACCTTGCTTCCCTCAGATGTGGCACAGCTCTCACAGCCCTTCCCTGCCCACAGCCCAGTCAACCTGTCCGACCCTGTGGGGAGTGGTGAGCAAGCCCATTTCATGGGTGAGGAAACTGAGGCTCAGGAAGGTGGCGATTTGTAGGTGCCTCATCTCCCCTGCTAGCTTCGAAGCTCCTCAGGTTCGAGGGTGGCAGTCTTCCACTTGTCGCCTCATGACCAGTGTGCTGACTGCACACAGAAGTAGGTGCCCTGGCCCTGGCAGATCCCACGCCCCCTTTTGCAACAAATATCTTGCACTCATCTTTCCCGTAATGGAATGCAATTCATTATAAGACACAGATAATATATCTTACTTATACACTTCTAATTGTGAAAAAAAATGACCACCTGAAATGTAAAGAAATAAAAGGAAAAGAATCTATAATGTTTCTCTTTTTTAAACCTGTAAAAACTCAGTCCAGCCCGATGGCTCACACCTGTAATCCTAGCACTCTGGGAGGCCAAGGCGGGAGGACTGCTTGAGCTGAGGAGTTTGAGACCAGCCTGAGCAAGAGTGAGATCCCGCCTCTACAAAAAATAGAAAAATTAGCCGGGCGTGGTGGCGCATGCCTGTAGTCCCAGCTACTCGGGAGGCTGAGGCAGGACGATCACTTGAGCCCAGAAGCTTGAGGTTGCTGTGAATTACGATGATGCCACGGCACTCTAGCCTCAGGGATAGAGGGAGACCTCGTCAACAAAACCAAACCAAAAGGAAAAACACAAAGAAACAAAAAAACTCAGGCAGACTCTTGCAGAGCAGAGCTTCTCAAATTTGAATGTGCGTGAGAGTCACCTGGGGACCTTGTGAACATGCAGATTCGGAGTCAGCAAGTCTGGGGAAGGACCGGAGAGTTCGCGTTTCTAATCCGCTCCCAGGTGTCGCCAGCTGCTTCTCCCCAGCCGAGGGGCCGAGGGCATCCAGTTCCTTGCGGGGGTGGCGGGGGCGCCCACAGCCCCCCCCTCCCCAGGCAGCCCTGCCCTGCTGCCCACGAAAGCGCCGCCCTCCGCCCAGCCTGGTTCCCGGCATCCATGTGGCCGGGCGCCCGCTGCCGAGACAGCAGTTCCCACGGGAGGAGCCCGCCCCAGGGAGAGGGCCGCGGGGGAGGGAGCCGGCCCCACCCCGCCCCGCGAATTGACGTCCAGGGGGAGGGGCCTCCGCGTCCCCCGCCCTGCCGGCCCCACCCTTGTGCCTGCCCCGGCTTGGGTCAGTAAATCCCTGGAACTTTGATTCGCTTGCCCCTCCTTTCTTCCCTCTCTCCTTCCTTCTCTCCCGTGGTTTCCTCATCCCCTTTGCCCCCAGTCAGGGCTGGGCCGCTGTGGTGGGGAGCCCAAGATGGCCCCGCTGTTCCTGCCCTCCCTCCCTGCAGGTAGGAGGCTTGCGTGGGGCTACTGCTGGTCTGGGCACGGCAGCAGCAGTGGGGCGGCTTGGGGAGGCTCCCGGCTGTGAGAGCAAGGCCAGGCTGATTGCTCTCTGGGCACTGCTGGGAGTCAAAACGGTAACCATGACAACGTTAACAACCTCCCTTCCCTCCCAGGAGGACCGCACTCTACAAGGCACTTTTCTTGTCACCATCCCATTTCGTCCTCACAAACTTGGTGTTATTGCCATTTGGCAAATGACAAAACTGAGGCCCAGAAAGGCCAAGTCACTAGCACAAGGTGCCAGAGCTAAGAGGACATTCCAGGACTGGAACCTAGGATGCTGTACATGTTTTAGGAGAAGCTTCCTGGGTCTCCTGGCCTGGGTTATCCAGGAAGACAAACCCATCCAACCCATCCAACCCTGAACATGGGGCTCTAAACTTCCATCAGGATCCTTAACTTGGGATGTCAGAACTGGAAATGCTAAACCTCTCATTATACAGATGGGGACAGTAAGGCCCAGAGAGGGGAAAGGTCTTGCCCAAGCTGGAAAGCTGTACGAGGCCCTGGCCCCTACTCCTCAGGCCCTCAGATGAAGTTTCTGGGGCTTTCACAGCTCCCTCTCCTGCTTGGGGACCTGGGGCCTGTATTTGGGTACAGTGGGGAGGGAGGGTTTAAAAGGCAAGAATCCTCCAAATCAAAGAGGGAACTCAGAAGGGGAGGGGAGATTTAATGTCCCAGAAAATATACTTGGCCTTTAGGCTTTATCCCTAAGACAGAGATGGGCCACTAAAGCAAGAAGGAGCTGATAGTGGGTTTGAATCTGGTTTTGTTTTTCACTGTTTTGCTTCCCAGGCAGGAGACTCAAGCCTCAGCCGCAGAGAGGGAGGATGCTGGGCACCCCCACTCTGGGCCTGTTTGGGCACAGGGGCCAGGCCTTGCGGTGGTTCTGGGGCTGAGCAGGCCTGTGAGAGTGTTTTCTGTGGCTTCATCAGGGCACAGCCGAGAAGAAGAGGGGCTGTGTCTGGGCCTGGGTGGAGATCTTTGTCACTGAGCCCAGGTTATGGGCAAGGTCAGGGCTCATCCTGGGATCAGGGAACAGGGAGAAGCTCTTGGTCCCTCCCAGGACAGAACCAGCCCAGGATTCTACTCCAGGAGGGTGAGTCAGGCAGCAGGCTAGAAGCCCACAGGCCTTAGGCTCTTGGGCTGGAACATAGGCTCTGGGTGAAGTTGACGTCCTGAGCTAAAGCCCAGGGTCCCTGGATCACCACTGGGTGGGTCCTGAGGGCAGGCGAACCTCCCATCTCCAGCCACGTTCCCCGCCACATGCAGCCTACCCACCAGGGCCCTATGGACATCTCCTCCCGCTGTTCCTGCTCAAAGCCCTTGTGCTTACAGAAGCAAGTGGTGCCACAAGCAGCTCTTTCTAGTGGCAGCTGTAGGGGGTCAGCTTCTCTAACTGTCCTCAGGGTTCTGTCCAGAGGTATGTGTGCTGGTAAATCGGTCAAATGGAAAAAAGAACCAAAAGCCCTCTACCACGGCCAATTTCAAGCTATCCACGTGACATCCCTGAATGCGGAATTGGAAGAGATGCGCGTTATCTGCTCTAGAAAGTCTGTGGGTGCTGGCTCCAAAGTGCCACTGCCTGTCCCAGGACAGTCCCATCACCTTCCAGGGCCCTGCAATGGGCTGGGGTCCTGCTGGCTTGCTGGATCAGGGTGCCCACGAGCGTGTCCCCTTCTGGCCCTGTGCCTGCTGGTGTGGAGGTGACTGTGATTATGATTGTGGCTGTAGTTGACATTGTGATTGTGATGGTTGAGGCTTCAGTTATTAGTGTCTTCTCAGTGACAGGGGAGGGGCCAGTCAAGGAATGCCTGTGTCCCTCAAGGGAAACGGCCAAGTACCCAGGAGCATGAGGACTGTATCGCGGCTCTGTCTGGGACACTGGAAACCTGATGTACCTCATCAACTCACCTCCAGCCACTCTCCCCGCACACCTGGCCTCCTGCTGCATGGAGGAGATAGGAGCCCAGCACCCAGCGTGGGCGATGCCCTCCCTCACCTTGCCACTCCTGAATCTGTAGTCCCACCTGCGCTGTGCCCAACTTCTCCCTCCTGATTCGGACCTGAGGACGAGTCCCTCTTCTTATCAAAGGACAGCCCTTGGTGGCTTCCCATGGACTGGAATAAAATACCGGTTCCTTCCTGGGCTGACTCTAACCCCATCTCCTCCTGCCACCCTGGCTCCTTATGTTGCAGCTACAATCGATCACTTTTCTGTTCTCCTAACACAGAAAGCTTGTTTCTGCCTCAGGGACTTTGAGTCTACACTTGCCCCAGTTCTCCCATGTGTGGCTGCTCATTCTCCTCGACTGCTGGCTCTGAAGGGGCTCCCCAGTTAATCTGCGTTCTGTCGCCCTCACCGCTATTGCCCAGCGCGCCTCTCATCTGCGGTTTCCTTGTTCATCGAAGCGTTACTGGTTTGACTGTCTTCCCCAGTGGAGTGTAAGCTCCGTGAGGGTAGTGACCTCATTCTCTGCTGCACCTGGTATCTGGTGGTGCCAAATATTAATAAGTGGATATGGAATAAATAAATGTCTATGTTTGTTTCCCCCTTGTTATGTCTGGGACATTGGTGACATCTTGTTTGAATGTCAGGCCTGGTTTCTTCTCTCCACTGGGCTATGCAGGGAAGAGGCAAAGTGTCTTCTCTGCACTTGGGCCACAGTGTGAAAGATCGACCAGTGCCCTGCAGGGGCCCCTATGGTAGTGGCAGCAGAAGTTGCTGGGTGATCTCGAGGGACTTTGAGTCTTGCTGGGGTTGAGAGGGCCAGTGGTGCCCAACCTTGATTTGTCTTGGTTTTAGTAAAGAGGCAGCATCTCCTGTCCGTTTCTCTGTTCCACCGCAGCCCCCAGGCTTCCTCACTGAGTGGACATTTGTTGATTTCTGGCTGCCCTCCATCCACACGTCCTTTCTCTTTGGGGAGAAGCCCCCACTGCATGAGTCCTGGTGGACATCAGGGTCCCACTGCCTAGTACTGAAGCTGAAGTGGACCACAGACCCCTCTGCCCACTGCCTGGCAGAGAGGACATGGGCACATACCCTGGGCTCGACCAAGTAGATGCTTATGCCCAGGGATTGGAGCGAGTGACGCAGAGCCAGGAGGGTAAGAATTCACTCAGAAAGGTGGCCTTTGGTTGCAGTGGTCAATGTGGTGTCTGATGGTGGCAGTGATGTCCAGGTGTCTTGCAGTGGGCTTGGCCTGTCCAGTGCTGTCACTTCCTTGGTCTCTGCTCTTTATCTGAACCTGGATCACCAGGCTTTGCAATAATTCCGGGAGCTCCCCAATATCTTCCTTTTCTTCACAGGTCAGCCAGAGTCAGAGTCTACTGCTTGCACCCAAGAGCTCTGATTGCCACCTTCCTCCACCACCAGGCATTGTCAGGATCGCCATCTCCATCGACCTGAAAGGTTCAGTGCAGGAAATAGAAAGTCCCTTGGTATTTTTAGCAGGAAGATATTTAATACAGGGCGGTAGGTACTTATACAATCATCAGAGAAGCTCGAGGAGCTGACAGCCTCCACCAACACAGGAGCTATGAATTCCAGAACACACCCCTGAAGCTTCAATCCAGGGATCAGGAAGCTGGATTTAATAGGCTGCTACTGCTGTTTTCAGTGCTGCAACTTGCCTCTAAGCAAACAGAAAGCTGGAGACCCAAGTCCTGGATCCCTGACACCGGATTGCACTGCAGAAAATCCTCGTGCTGCTGTGACCTTGCTGGCTGATAGGAACAGCCAAAAGGCGGCAAGAAATAATAAAATAACAATAGCAACAACTACCAACACTTACATAGTGCATATGTGCAAGGCATTGTTCTGCTATTATCTCTATTATAAAGGAGGAAACAGAAGCGCAGAGAGGATTGAGCCACACTTCCGCCTTCCAGATCTTGCTCCAGTGACTCTCAGTGGTGGAGCCTGTTCCACGCACAGACGCCACAGGGAGGGAAAGGCAGTTGTTAGCTGTCCAGCGCCCCCTGTTAGGAGAGTGCCCCAGAGGTTGAGAGAGCCAAGCCACGGTGTCCGCCCCACAAACCGTCACCACCACTGTCCCCTTTCCCTCAAGGCCGTGATCTGCCACCACCATTCTCCATGCCCTGAGCCACCAACAAGTCATTACCAGCCCCCTCACCTCTACCAACGTCAAGGTGTAACAGAGCCGTCACCTTTCATCATGTGAGGTGTCACCATCAACGTCACTACCACCACCGCCATGATTACCCCCATTACTCCCTCCCCAGCCGCAGGGTGGTGTCAGGATGGCAGTGAGGTCACTTCCTGGCCTTGGTGCTCCCAGAGGTAATTGCTTAATTAGACGGTTGCGGCCGGAGCTCACTAGTGACCTGCACAAGCGGGGACTCTTCCCAGGCTCTGACGAGGCTGGGAGAGATTGTGGGCTACAGGGCCTTGTGGCTAAAGCAGCTGCAAGGGTCCGAAAGCGCCTGTGGAAGGCCATTCGGTCCACCCCTTGCCCCACCAGGGCTCTGCCTGTGGGGCGGAAAAAAGCAACATAGTGTGATCATGCAGAGTGCTGGAACAGTCTGTCCAGGTCACTTAGGTGAGTGGCTTTCCCTCTCTGGGCCTCAGTTTCTTCATCTGCAGGATGGGAATGAGAAAGGACTCCCTGATACAGTGATGGGGGCTTAGGAGTAACGCAGGTGGACAGCCTGGCACAGTCCGGCCCAGGATGCCCGAATGGAAGCTGCTGGTATCTTTTCTTGCTTTTATCAAGCACTCACGTCGTGCTCACTCTGTGCTGGGCACTGTTCTGAGCACTTTACACATTTCGACTCATCAATCTAAACCTCATAGGAGCCCTGTGAGCTAGGCACTTCTATTGCTCCCATTCTATATATGAGCAAAGTGAGAGGGTGAGTTGCTTACCGAGGTTATACAGCTAGTTAGTGGCAGAGCTAGGATTTTTTTTTTTTTTTTTTTTGAGACAGAATCTGACTCTGTTGCCCGGACTAGAGTGCCGTGGCTTCAGCCTAGCTCACAGCAACCTCAAACTCCTGGGCTCAAGCGATCCTACTGCCTCAGCCTCCCAAGTAGCTGGGACTACAGGCATGTGCCACCACGCCCGGCTAATTTTTTCTATATATATATTTTTAGTTGTCCAGATAATTTCTTTCTATTTTTAGTAGAGACGGGGGTCTCGCTCTTGCTCAGGCTGGTCTTGAACTCCTAACCTTGAGCGATCCACCTGCCTTGGCCTCCCAGAGAGCTAAGATTACAGGTGTGAGCCACCGCGCCCGGCCCAGAGCTAGGATTTTGACACAGGGAGTCTAGCTCCAGAGTCTGAGCTCTTAACCTTGGTGCTCTTGGGCAACAAGTGTTTCCCCTGTTCTAAACACCCTCCCCTTGCCCTGTCTGGGTCGAAGAAGACTCTGCTGTTCTTGTCCAGCATTTCGAAAAGGGCCTCCAGAAGTCAGTCCTCTGTCTTGGGACAGAAATGCCCCCATTTACCTCGTCAGGGCCTCCTATCCCTCACAGCCAGGAAGTCCTTCCTGTTGTCTGACTTGAGTTTGGGCTGTGGCAGCAGTTCCCAGGGAGGAACCTCATCAGCCAGGATTCCTCAAGACAGAGGCCTCAGGAGATGTGGTAGGAAGGAGGGGACTTGACCCTGGGCTCTGGGGGTTGGGGGGTTCTGGGCGCCAGAGTGGGGGAAGAGCTCTGGGGTAGGAAACGGTGTTAGCTGCCTCCAGCGGGCCTTGTTTTCCTCGCCCCTCCACGACTGCACCAGGGACCTCCGGAGCCCTCACCGCACCTGCAGGCCCCTCACTGAGCCCCTGGCCCAAGCTTGCCTACGTCTCACCGGTCCCTGCCACTTCCTGAGCCCCATCGTCTCTGTCTCTTGTTCAATGTCTGACACCGCGGCCAGCTCTGGGTTCTGAAACTGCCCCTTCCGGGCTCCTCCCCGCCCTGCTCCTCTCCTCTTGGTCTCTTCCCCTCTTCCCCCTTCACAATGGGGCTTCCTGGGGCGCTGGCACTGGACAATGGCCTGCACATCTCAGGGACACCACAGCCTTGGCGTGTCCCAAACCCACATCTTCCTCTTTCCCCAGTTTGGCCTCCGTCTTTGCCCGGGGCCCAAAGCACAAAGAAACCTGGGAGTCTCCCTAGACTTGTCCCTCTCTCCCCCTCCACACTCTGTCCCCACCATCTAACATTTAGTGAGCACTTACTGTGTACCAGGCTGAGTAGTGCCCAGAGTTGAGGCTGACCAGGGTGGGTTCCTGGACATAAGTAAACACCTGTGAAGTTCCCACAAATACCGGGGATGGGAGAGAGCCTGGTAGTAAGTGGGCAGGGAGGTTCAGAGGCCTGGCCTCCTCGCCTCAGCTTGGGTTGCCTCTGAGGGGCCCTTTTAGTCCCAGAGCTCCCCCCGGGACAGGCCGAGTTGTCTGCTGTGGCTTCTCCTGCTCCTCACTCCCTTATAGAATGTCCTGAGTGCAGGCCCCAGGAAGCCTGAAGGCTTGTCCCAGCCTCTCGGGGAACCTCTCCTGACCCCTCCCCACCTGTTAGGGGCAGCTCCTATGACATCATCCATGGGCTCCCTGTGTTTTTCATTCCTAGCCCTTCTCCGCACTTCATAACTGTCTTCATTCGTGTAACAAATATGCATTGAACACCTCCAATGTGCCAGGCATGTTCTCGGCACTGATACAGCAGTGGACAAGAGCGACGAGAATCCCCGCTCTGGACGAGGAGGCAGATGATAACCAGTAAACGTGCACTGCAGCGTGAGGCAGTAGGGGAAAGTGAGCGGGGCAGAAGAGAGCAGGAAGGAAGGTGCTGTCTGGAGACGGTAGCACTTCAACAGAGGCTCACGTGATGCCACAGAGAAAGCCACAGGGCCATCCAGGTGTGGAACATTCCAGGCAGAGGGAACAGCAAGTGCAAAGGACCCAGAGGCTGGAATGTGCCCGTGAACTTGAGACACAAGGAGGCCAGTGTGTCCAGGGTGGAGCGAGTGAGGGCCAGAGTGGCAGGAGATCATGTGGGCGAGGTGGCAGGATGCCTTGTCGTGTGGGGCCTCCTAAGTCACCAGAAGAGTTTGGGTTTTATTCCGAAGGAGGCCCATGGATGGCCCAGAGGGAGAGCGCGCAGGGAGCTCGCTCTGGCTTGTGGAGAACCTTCTGCAGGAGGCAAGCTGGGCCCCTTTGCAGGACAATGCAGTCACCGTGAAAGACCCAATGGCTGGGGTGGAGCAGTGCCAGCGGTAAGTGGCTGGACTCCGGACAAGCCTGTGTGTTGGCTGAGACGTGAAGGAGAGAGACACTGCAGGGATGACGCGAATGGAGCCCTGATTTTCATGTGACGACTTGAGTACTTTCTCTTCCTTTCTGTCCAGGGCAGCAGGGACCTTGTCTGCTCTGTTTTTGCTCGCTGAGTTTAGCATATTACCTGGTACACAGTAGATGCTTCCTGAATGCTGGTCACATGCCATTCAAGACGTTCAAGATGTGGTACACGTGGATCAAAGGAGACGGGGTTGTGCAAGGGATTTGCAAGTGGCAAAACAGAGCCCATAGGCTGATGGCCTTGGGGCCATTACTAAACGGTGGCTCGACAGACTCAACTCAGAACTGGCACAGCTTCTAGCCTGCTGTGCCGGCAGTGTGGGCATGTTGCCACGTCAGCCTGGCATAGCCTCCCTAGGGAGCAACCCTCACCCCACTCACAGTCCGGCCCCCTGGAGCCCAGAGGGGTCCAGGCTTGGAACAGCTATACCCAAAGGGTAGGCATAGGTGCCCAGGCTGGTGCCCCAGGGGAGGGAACATTCTGCCCTTCAGACCTGTCCCTACCTTGGGCCTAAGCCAGCTCCCCCACCCCTCAGGAGACACAAAGGAGGTATGAAGGGGACACAGGACCCCAGGCAGGCTCACTCCCTTGCCTGGCTGCTCTTGCAGACCAGGGAAACCTTTGCCAGGGCTCTCCTGCCGCTGGGCCAGTTTGGGTAGGAGAAAGTGTCAGCTGATGTGCTGCCTTCTGGTTCCTTCTTCCCACCTCATCGGTGCCCTTGAGCAAGAGCCTGACAGGTATGATCTTCAGAGTCTCTAGCCGAGGCAGGAGGGGAGAGAGTGAGAGTTGCCTTGGCCACTACTGTGCAGATTTGCTAGGGTAGATTGGGGGCCCCATGATTCTTTTTCCTGGGCTCCCTCCATTTTTCTCTCCTTAACCCAATTTTTAACTATTTATTTAGGAGTGTGATTAACTACTTGATGTCTGTAAGCTCTCTGGGCACCGGGACAGGGCCTACCTTGTTCGCCAGCGCATAGCCAGAACGCAGCACTGTGCCTGGTTTATACAGGAAGCACTCGGTAAAATGCTGGAGGAACGAATGGAGGGATGAATGAATGAAAGCACTTTGTAAACTAGGAATCAAGAGTCCCGGGAAAGGCTGAACAGTGATGATCGTAAAGTAACTGCTGCCTACACAGGCAGAGGAAGCAACACAGCAGGAGTGTCACCAGCATGTGGCTGGACAGGGTCTAATCTAAGTAGCCTTCTCCCCATCCCTCCTCATCCCTCAAACCAGGGTCATGAGACTTGGCAAGACTGAAAATAACAATAGTTACCCACACTGCCTCATTCAACCTGGGTAAGAAAGTCATGAGGTGAGTACTGTCACTATTCCCGTTGCAAAGATTTGGAAACTGAGGCTCAGGGAACTTAAGTAATTTGCCCAAGATAAATAAACAATGGGACTGGGATTCAAACTCAGGTCTGTCTACGGTCACGGTCCATCAGAGGGTTAGCACCGTCACTCTCCCACCCCTCTCCTCACCTCTAAACTTCTCAATCTTCCCCATCCCATCTTGGCTCCTCCTGCCTCAGCAGCTTTGAGCAGGCACCTCTCAGAGCTTCAGTTTATCTGTCTGTAAAATGGACAGGTGTGTCCTTGTCCATGTTGTAGTGAAGGTCCACAAGGATGAGAATGTTCTGTGTGAACTGTCAAGGTCTGGGTGAGGTGAGGCCAAGGCAGATGCTGAAGTGACCTGCCCAAAGTCACCCTGAGGCAGTAGGGGAACAGGCTTCTGCCTCCTAGCCCTGGGTGAGTGAGTGTGAGTGTGGGAGGCTATGTGAGTGTGAGGGCGTGAGTGAGGGTGAGTGTGAGTATAGACCTGCCCCCAGGGCCTCTTGGAGGTCAAGAGAAGCCCCCATGCTGCCGATTTTAAGGCTTCCAGTATACTAAAGAAAAAAGTAAAAAGAGTTGCAGAAAACATGCTACATTTTAAATGTTTACATTTAACAAATGAATGTTTTTTAACACACACACACAATGCAATGCAATATAATTGTGCTATTCACAAGATAATTACAGGATTTATAGAAAATATTAATTCATAGTGCACTATGGGAGGTGTGGTTGGGTAATGAGACACTCGTAGCGCTGCCTGACAAATGTCTCTGTGCTTCTCTCCCACTGTGTGCCTCTGTCACCAAGTGTTACATCCTCGTTTGGGAATCCCCATGGCCTGTGACCTTACTCCGTCTGGCCCCCTCCTCATTGTCCCTCCCTGATGCCACCTCCCCCCACCCAGGCCCCTCTCTGGCTTCTTCACTGCTCCTCAAAACATGGACAGGCACGGTCTTATCCCAGGGCTGTTGCACTTACTGTCTCCCTCACCTGGAACGCTCCTCCCTCAGATATCCTCATGGCTTGCTCCACTGTGTCTTCTGGTGTCTAGTCAAAGGTCCTTTCTCAGGAAGGCCTTGCCACATCATCCTATTTAAAATTGCAAACTGGCTGGATGCAGTGGCTCACGCCTGTAATCCCAGCACTGTAGGAGGCTGAGGCAGGAGGATAGCTTGAGGCCAGGAGTTCGAGACTCTGTCCCTACAAAAATATTTTAAAACATTAGCCGGGGCTGGGTGCGGTGCCTTATGCCTGTAATCCTAGCACTCTGGGAGGCCGAGGTGGGAGGATCATTTGAGCTCAGGAGTTTGAGACCAGCCTGAGCAAGAGCGAGACCCTGTCTCTACTACAAATAGAAAGAAATTAATTGGACAACTAAAAATATATAGAAAAAATTAGCTGAGCATGGTAGTGCATGCCTGTAGTCCCAGCTACTCGGGAGGCTGAGGCAGGAGGATCGCGTGAACCCAGGACTTTGAGATTGCTGTGAGCTAGGCTGACGCCACAGCACTCTAGCCAGGGCAACAGAGCGAGACTCTGTCTCAAAAAAAAAAAAATTAGCCGTGTGTGGTGGTGTGCACTATAGTCTCAGCTACTTGGAAGTCTGAGGCAGGAGGATCTCTTGAGCCCAGAAGTTTAAAGCATACACACCATACACACATTTACATGTGCACACACAAACATATACATGCATGCACACACATATACATGCACACACCATATACATGCATGCACATCACACACACATGCATGCTCACATACATGCATGCACACACACACTATTCTGGTTTATTGTCTGCTGCATCCCCAGTGCTTTTAACAGCTGGAGCATAATAGTTGCTTAATAAACATTTGTTGAGGGAAAGGATGAGTGACTGGCATGTCAAAGGTCTCTATCCGACACCTCCCTGTGAGGCCCATCCCACTTCTTTTTCCCTTTCTCTCTCTCTCTCTCTCTTTCTTTCTAGCTGCTCGCATGTTCTCAGGCAGCCACCCCAGTTCTTTGACCTGCGCCAGGGCATTGCAGGTGCTCAGTGTCCTTTGCTGAATGGCCCCGAGGCAGCCACGGCAGCTCCGCTATCTCATGGGGGTTGGATACTGGACCCCAAGGAATCTCCTGGTGCTGCTGCCTCAGAAGTTGTGATTTAAACCAGCTGGGCTCCGGGGCTCTTCCGGCTCCAAGTCTCAGCCATTCCCCCGTGGCTTCTGGGACCCCACTACTGACCCCTGGTGGCCCTGCCCCCAAAGTGCATCTGGCGTGCTAGGGAGGCCTGAAGGTGACCGTGTGCCAGGCCCTGTGTCGAGTGCTTTGTATTTCCTGACGCTTTCCATCCTCACATTATCCCATCCTGTGGATGAGAAGTCCGAGGCATTGTCAAAGGAGGGCTTTGCTTTTCACCGCTCACTTGCTAACTGTCCTGCAGACCTTGCTTCCTCCCCCAGGTGTTTCCTTGAGGCTTGATTTCCCAGCCCTCACCATGCGGCTTCTCTGCTTGCTCAAGCTGTGGCCTCTACTGGAGTTCCTTTCTCTGCCTTTCCTTCACAGGTCTCAGCTCCGCTTCGTCGTCAGCCTTCCCACCAGCCTGCCCTGAGGGCCCCAGGCCAGTGTAGGCGCATTCTCCAGGCTCCTGCGCTTGCCTCTCGCAGAGCACTAGGTGAGGGAAGGTGGGGTTGGGGTGGGGACCACATCTGCCCTGTACCAGTCTGTCCTCCTCACTAGACTGCGAGCACCTTGGAGGCAGGGCTGGGACAGGTCTTTTGTTAATCTTGTGTTCGACCTGAGGATTAGAAGTTCATTCACAGATGTTTATTGAGCTCTGATTCTGTGTTCTGAAATCCATGTTGAGTCTGGGGACACAGCAATGAAGAAGACAGACGAGGTCCCTGCCCTCGGGTAGCCCACAGTCTTGGGTGGGAGACAGACACTTAACAAATGAATCACGCCATGTGACCAGTGACAGGTGCTGCCAAGGGGATTAACAGGGACTGAGATAGCTTTACAGCAGGTCCCAGTGCCCAGGGCAGGGTCTCACACAGAGTCAGCACCAAAAACGTATTTGAATTAGAGCTGAAAGACCCCAGGGCCAACTGGCTGTTAAAAGGTAGGACCAACTGCCTCACTGTCCTTCTCCTGTACAGAGAAAAGCTATTCTGGCCAGGCACGGGTGGCTCACGCCTGTAATCCTAATACTCTGGGAGGCCGAGGCGGGTGGATTATTTGAGCTCAGGAGTTCGAGACTAGCCTGAGCAAGAGCGAGACTCCGTCTCTACTAAAAAAAATAAAAAGAAATTAGCTGGACAACTAAAAATATATATAGAAAAAATTATCCAGGCATGGTGGCACATGCCTGCAGTCCCAGCTACTCGGGAGGCTGAGGCAGTAGGATTGCTTGAGCCCAGGAGTTTGAGGTTGCTGTGAGCTAGGATGACGCCACGGCGCTCTAGCCCAGGCAAAAGATTTATACTCTGTCTAAAAAAAAAAAAAAAAAAAAAAAAGAAGAATAAAAAGAGTAGTCACAGAGGTAGAGGAAAAAAGACAGGATTAAGAGATATTATGAAAACTAAGAGCAGGAGAATGGTTTGGGAATGGTTCACAACGAAAAATACACCAAAGAAGACATTAAGACAAAAAAAATGTATTGGATTTAGCTTTAAGGACATTATTGGTGACTTTGATAAAATGATGACGTTGATTGAGAGGTAAATGGGAGGTGAAAAGTGAAGACAACACCTAATTCATTTCATTTCAATTATTTATGGACACATCTGTCTTTTCTAAGAGACCATAAATTCCTCCAAGGCATTGTCTTTGTCTTACTCACATCTGCCTCCCTGGAGGACCCCACAAATTTCTTTAGAACAGAAATAGAGTGGCTGTATAGTAAATAAAAAGAATTGGGAAATGAAAAAAGAACTTACATTGGTACCCCTATTATTTCTAAAAATGTCATTAAGAATAATATAGATTGGTATTTTGTGTTCATTTAAAAAATCAACACTGTTGGAAAACAGTGATGACTACCACTCTGTGATGGGAAACCAACTCAATTAATAACCACCCTTTCCCGACAGAGAAAGCCATTATTGAAACTTCACATACATTATTATGTTATAGCATGGATATAAAAGTATTTTCTCCACACTACAGTCTTCTGCTTTGCTGTTAATCTTACTATTACATTAGCACTTTCTGTATAAATGTGCTATTCATTTGATTACATAAAACAAACATCATATTGAACTGTATTCATATTGACTGCACTATGTGTGCTCTATAAAAACCACAGGGAGGAGATTTTCCATATAGATTTTCTGTGTAGCTGAAGAGTTGTCATTCTCAGTTGGTCAAGCACATAATATTTTAATGCTCCAGATCTGACAGACTTCAGACTACTTGAGTTGGAATAAATAAAAACATTCTTCTTTTTCCAGAGAGGGTTACTTTCCTGCATCTGATCTGTTACCATCTCAGAAAAGAATCAAGCCATAAAAGGAGAAAAAGAATTAATACCACATTGCATTCAGCCAGCCTGATGAGAAGTTTCAGTCCCCAGTGAAAGTGTGAATTAGAGATAAGGAACAATAGATTTTGGGAATACTGACCTCCCATAATTCAGTAATTCAAAACAAATCTGCTGTTTCCCCTCAACTTGTATTTTAAAAATGCAAAATGGGATAAAAAATAAAACTTTCAGTCTTATCTTTTAATTCCCCAAATTTACAATCTGTGGGAAATACCTATAATCCAGTCAACAGATCTTTCTGATGTACAGAAATACAGACTAAAGAATCACAACTAAAATTTGAAAATCCCGGACAGGCACAGTGGCTCACACTTATAACTCTAGCATTTTGGGAGGTTGAGGCAGGAAGATCACTTGAGGCCAGGAGTTGAAGACCAACCTGAGCAACATAGTGAGACCCATAACAAATTAATTAATTAATTTTCAAAACCACTTACAAATGTTGACACTGGATGTTTTAAAGTTTACTCAAATGGCTTTGAAAGCAGGTTAATGGAGAAGATGCTGATAGATACAAGACCTCGCTTTAGTTTGTTTCATTTTTAATTTTTTGTTTTACTTGGTATCAGCAAAAGTTTATTTATCATGTCGTGTCATTCTATACATATTATGGTGACTGGGCTACAAGTAAAATCAGGAGGAGCTATAAGGAGGCAGACAGACATATGTAAAAATCTTGTTTCTTCCTTTTAGTAACCATGAGTTTGGGGAAATTACTTAACCACTCTAAGCCTCAATTTCTCATTAAAAAATGTATGATTATACCTACTTCATAGCATAGTATGAAGACACATTATGGAGGGCTCTATAAAATATAAAATCAGGCCGGGCCGGGTGGCTCACGCCTATAATCCTAGCACTCTGGGAGGCTGAGGCGGGGGGATCGTTTGAGCTCAGGAGTTTGAGACCAGCCTGAGCAAGAGTGAGACCCCGTCTCTACTATTAAAAAAATAGAAAGAAATTAGCTGGACAACTAAAAATATATGTATATATAAAAAAATTAGCCAGGTATGGTGGCACATGCCTGTAGTCCCCAACTACTCGGGAGGCTGAGGCAGAAGGATTGCTTGAGCCCAGGAGTTTGAGGTTGCTGTGAGCTGACGTCACGGCACTCACCCTAGCCCGGGCAACAAAGCGAGACTCTGTCTCAAAAAAAAAAAAAATATATATATATATATATATATATATAAAATCATTTTCCCTCTGTGTAAGTATAGTGGTAGATTGAATTAACTGGAGAGAGTCTTATGATGTGAAAAGAAATAAAAAGTGTTCTCTACTCATACACAGCTCCAGCCTTGCAAGAAGATATTCTTTGCTTCAATTGGGCGTTAGTCTCCAGGAGGTGAGTACACAGAATGAGGTTCACTCCTTGGTCCCTGCAAACCTGCATTTATTACTTGAATTAATGACCCTAGAGAGTAGGAAAGTATACTAGACTTGAACTCCAAAGGTTTGTTTGAATTTTGCTTTTCTACTTAGAAACTAAGTACTGGTGCTTATGTAGCTTCCATACATCTTTCAACTTCAAATTTCCAGAAATCTCAACTCTCTTTTTTTTAATTAAATTAAAATTTTTAATTATTTAAATTTTTAAAAAAGTTTCTACCACATAAAAATGGAGATGAGATGAGGCATAGTAGCCAATTCTTAATATTCAATAAGATAATCAATACATATTTGTAAGCATGGATGTTGACGTATTTTATGCTAACATAAAATAGATATTTGTCTCCTATTTCTTGATGCTAGTAAATGCACAAAATCCTTAGAATTTAATGCAACGGTATCACTTGATACCTTAGTAATGTTCCATGTGAAGTTTTCCCTTCATCTCTTCTAGACTCTGAAAAGCCTGAGTGTTAATGCAAAGCCACTATATTTCCTACATAGAACAAGAAAGGTTCTGGCTTCTTTTCTATGATCAGTGCATTAGACAAGTGAGATAAAGAGTGAAAAGTAAAACCAATCACATTTTTGTGACATTGGTAAATAAACTTCCCTCCGGTTTGAGATTAATTCACTGTGTGAAACAAACACTGATCACTGGGCTATGACAGGAGATGAGGGAAGCCTATGACAATGCGGATGGGTAGTGAGAGACAGACAATGAATCTGTGGGAAATAATATTGCCCACCATGAAAGATGTTTTAGGAGAAAACTTGATTCTATTTATCTAGATAAGTTCAACTTTAACCAAAATGTATTCAGATACATATAAACAGGTAAAAATGCAAATTTTATTTTTACTCTCTTGCTTTTTACAGAGTGTAGAAAGTTTATAACCCTTACCCAAATTGTAACTGAGATCTCCATAAACCATGAAACAGTACCTCTCCCTCCCATTGACTTCGTGTTACAAAGTCTACAGTGGTATTGTTCACTAGTGGTCAGGAATCCTCCAACTCCCTTGGGAAATCCTATTCAAAAATAGAGAAGTATACCCAAAGTGACATATAGATTCAATGCAATCCTCATTAAACTATCAACATTATCTTTTTCAGATTTAGAAAAAATAATTCTATGCTTCGTATGGAACCAGAGAAGACCCCATATAGCAAAAGCAACCTTAATCAAAAAGAACAAATTGGGAGGCATCAATTTACCAGACTTCAGGCTATATTACAAGGCTATAATAGCTAAAACTTCATGGTACCAGCACAGAAACAGAGACATAGAATGGAATATGACTGAGAACCCAGATACAAAACCATCCTTGTATTGCCATCTGATCTTTGACGAAGCAGACAAAAACATACAATGGGGGAAAGAATCCCTATTCAATTAATGGTGCTGGGAAAATTGGATAGCCACATTTAGAAGATTAAAACAGGATCTGTACCTCCCACCACTCACAAAAATCAGCTCACAGTGGATAACAGACTTAAACCTAAGGCATAAAACCATAAGAATTCTAGAAGAAAATGTTGGAAAAATTCTTGTAAACATTGGTCTAGGCAAAGAATTTATGAAGACGACCCCAAGAGCAATCATAGCAACAACAAAAATAAACAAATGAGATCTGATCAAATTAAAAAGCTTCTGCACAGTCAAGGAAACTACCATTAGAGTGGATAGACAACTGACAAAATGGGAGAAAATATTTGCATGCTACACATCTGATAAAGAGCTGATAACTAGAATCTATACAGAACTCAGGAAAATCAACAAGAAAAAAATCAAACAATCCCATATGAAAAAATGCTCAACTCTCTCATCATCAGGGAAATGCAAATCAAAACCACAATGAGATATCACTTAACTTCAGTGAGAATGGCTTTTATCAAAAAGTACCAAAACAACAATGTTATCGTGGATGCTGAGATATAAGAACACTCACACACTGCTGGTTGGGCTGCAAACTAGTACAATCTCTGTGGAAATATGGAAATACCCCAAAGAGCTAAAAGTAAAAATACTATTTGATCCAGCAATCTCACTACTGGATATTTACCCAAAGGAAAAAAAGACGTTCTATAAAAAATACATCTGCACTCGAATGTTTATAGCAGCACAATTCACAATTGCAAAGATGTGGAAACAACCCAAGTGCCCATCAATACAAGTGGATTAATAAAATGACATAAATGAGAGAAAATGGCGGAGTTAGGGTAGCCTCCCAGATCCCTGCTTCCAGAGAGGAAGACGTAGATCCCGGTCTCCTACACACAATCGGATCGCTCTCCCACAAAAACAGCGAGGGGAATTGGTGCAGATTCAGCGGGGGACACACAAATCAGGAAAAAGAATAACAGAAGATAGGAATACAAAACCTGGAAAATGCGGATAGACAATAGAGAGTGGAGTGTGCGACGGCGGCGCCAGCCTGGCCAGTAAGTGCACCGGGACAAGTCCCGCACGGGACAGTCTAGCTTCCCCACTGACTTACAAGCCCTCTGAGAGGCAGGGGCCTGTGTGAAGTGGATGTAGAATTGGGTCTGGAAACGTGGGACTCAGTGGAGAGGAGACACGAGCAGGAAGCATCTTGAAATTCCCGGAGCTCCGTGCCAGGACTATACCCCTGAGGCAGTTAGGACTCAGGAAGCTGGTCTCTGGCACCCAGCAGGTCCTGAAAGGGGAGATGATTACTGAGTAGAGGACTCTAACCTGGAACTTACCGCTGGCAATTGGGAATGCTCAGGGTGGGCCAGTAGAAGCCAGAGCCATTGTGGGACTGGCGTGAGACTGGGGGAGGGAGACACAAAGGAGACGGCGGAGCACCCTGGTGACTCCACTGACTCCCGGAACGGCTCCCTTCCGCTAGCCCGGAAACTCTGGCAGTGAGCTCTCCCCTTCTGGGACCTAAGGTCACTTGGCCGAGCCGTTTCTTGGAGCAGTGAATTCCGAGTGCCTCCTTGCATGTAAGGGGAGGACGCCTGCGGAGGCTGAAAGCGCTGGGGCGTTGGGCAGCCCGGTAGAGCGCCCCCACCCCTGGCCAGAGCCTTCTGCGCGGCCTCCGAGCTTGCAGCAGAGAGTCGTAAAGAGCCACTCCCCCTCTGCGACAAGCGCCAGTCCCTGGGGATTTGGCACTGACCAATAGCTGACAGCCCAGTGACTTTCCTCGCCAGACCGGTTCAGGTCATCTGGTTCCACTGCATT